>VWPW01007522.1:6606-67876 GCA_013389825.1 Crypturellus undulatus
GGGGCCGCGACCCGCGGCGCCGGGCATGTTGCGCTGGGTCCGCCAGCAGCTGGTAGGTCGCCCCCCCGGCCGGCCCTGCCACCTCCTCCTCCTTCCCCGTCCCCCGCTTCTCCCCGCGGCCCCCCCTCGCTGTGGCCGCGGGGTCCCCGGGGGCGGCGCGCGCGGCCGTCGCCGAGGGCTCCCTGTCCATTTCCAGCAGCTCCCGGGGTTTTTCCTGCTGTCGTTTATTTAGTTTCCTGTTGTTGTTTATCTTCCCGCTGTTATTTATTTATTTTCCTGCCTTGAAGCCAAGTTGTCGCGGAGGGCAGTGTGGCTGCTTACCTGTAGCGTCCCTGGGAAGGGCTCCGCGTGCTTGTTTTTCCCAAGGGAGTGACGGGGCCTTTTTATTTTGTCACGCTGTGGACTGGCCCTTCTGGGGTTTGGCATCTCTTCCTGCTTTCCATTGCGAAACCCTCCGGTCTTCTCCACGTAACACGTCTCCGGCTGCCATCCCTCCACCTGCGGCCTCTGAAGGAGATACCAGGGCTGGGAATGCACTGGGAATGCAGCAGCATCCTCTGTGCAAGACCTTTCGGGGGAAAAACAGTTGCAAAACGCTGCGCTCACAAGGTTGCTCCCTACAGATGAGCAGCACGTAAGGGGCTCGCTGTGCTGGGCAAGGGGAATAAGGCAGCAATGGCTGTAATATTTATGGGAATACATCGAGTTTGGCCGCTTTGATAGAGACATTTGCCAACTCCCCACTCCTTCCAGCGTTATTTTGCTTGCAAGCTTGCAAGAGAAATTACTTCCAAATGCTCCGCTTTACAGAGTTATTTTTTTTCCATTTGTTGATGTTATCTTACATTACAGGTTACCTTATGTAGATTCCCATATTCTGATTTGTATGCCTTTTTTCTTGTTAATGATTTACCTCGTTACATCACTTTTTACAACCTTTTTTTCCCACTTGTTTCATATCCCTTTTTACAGAAAGTGATTCTTTTCCTTGTTTTTTTTTTCCTTCTTTATTTCCAGCACTGCCTTTTCTGTAGCCTAAAGCCAAGTTAAGCCTGCTTTTATGAAGTGTACCGATTAAGGATTTTAAAACTAGCTTATGGTCTTGTTAATTACCTAGTATATTTTTTAAGATCTGCATCTGAAGCCCAGACCTCACAGCAGTGGTCTCAGCGCCAGCCTGATAGTGCTGACTGGTCTGGTGTGATGCTGGAGTTTATTGACCTGGAAATTAATTTTTCTGACTGCACTCCTTTGGTTTGTTATAGTCACACTCGTGTTTTCTAGGCTAAAGATTGTTTGGGGTAACATAGATTTGATTCTTTTTTTCCCTCATGAAGATGGCTTAAGGTTTGTAAATGCTGCTCTTAAAGCAGCTTTCTGTTGTTTTCTGTAGTTTAGTTAGGAGGGGTGCATCACTGCTAGGAATTGTGTATCAAACATGAGTGCTTTTCTTTCTGTAAGTGTACAGACCAGCTTTCTAGAGATCTTTTTGCCATTAAAATAAAAATTAAAGACTTAGTGTAGTAGAAGATGAGCGATAAACTCGGCCACAGTGTGGAAATGAAGGATTACTATTAAAAAGAGTGATAGTAAGGCAAGCTGCTTGAACAGAATTTTAAATATGTAAAAAAATGTTTAGGATAAATATTTTGCTTTTCTTTCTATGAACCTCAGCATTCCAGTTTTTAAAACCTTTGTTGCTCCATAGCTCATAAACTTGAAAGGTGGTTAGGAGAGGTTCCACACTGCATGGTTTCTTATGAGGCACACCCAGACACCTCAGCCTTTTGTGTAATGAATGATCTAATTTAGATCACACCATATGTTTGTTTCTTAATATGACTGTGATGCTTAGTTTCATTTCTAGAAGAATGTGAAAGAGCCAAGCAGCTGGGGAAAGGTGCTGAGAAAATAATCTGTGCACAGGAAGAAGAGTGCAATACCATAAAGTGGATTGCTGTTGCTGTAGGTGGCTATGGAGTTTCAGAAATGCAGAGACCATTGTAATCAAAGGATAGTAAAAATTGTATTTGATTTATGTCCAATAGGGCATAGGGTTCAGATTCCTTTAGGGTTTGTGTTTTCACCTGTGTTAGATGTAGCAGCAGAGCTTGAAAAAATGTTCCCTTCCAGATGGGAGGGTTGGAACCAAGCATGTATATGGAAGTCTGATTTGTGTGGGATGTTATAGTAGTCCAAAAGCAAAAATGTTGCTGTGAAAAAATGTTGGGAAATAGTGAGGTATTGGAGAAGCAGGGAGGGACTGGCATTTTGCTGAAGGCACTTATAAGTAGTTATTAAATACTATTAGTACAAAAGTTTTGCAACATTGTGTTTGTTTAAAAGGCCAGTTGTTCATATACTAATTAATGAGATTGTTGTAGATTGCGTGCTTGAGAACTTGTGTTTTCCAGGGTTGACAAATGCCAGGGAAAATGAAGCAGGTAGCCATAAAAGTAGACAATCGAGATTGATTTCAGCTAAATGGTGACTTTGCTGTACTTTATTCTGCAAAGGTCTGTGTGTGCCTGTATACTGCGCAAAGGAATGATTACTCCTCTGAAAATAGGAGGCAGGCTGAGAGTATAAGCCTTCATACATTGTTGCTATTGTCTAACAATCCAAAATACATTTCTAGCTTAGTAAAGTAACACTTATCCTTTCAATTGCTGCATAAAAAGATAGTGATATTAAGACTGTTGCTTATTCTTCAGTGTCTATATGGGAATCGCTTATAACGTTGTCAGTTTGTTCTGGTATGTTGACGTGTACCAATTAAACCCCCCCAGATCGTCAGTTTTTGTTCATCTAATGTTGTCTTATACTAACTGTACGTAGCAAGTAAGTCATTGGCAATGTGCAACTTGTTAACAGTTGGAAGTACCTAGGTTTTAGTAAGGAAAAGGAAAAGGCAGGGATAAAATGGGATACATTAAATTCCTTTAAGAAAATGAATAAAATATTTCTGAGGCAAGCCTCGAGCAAAAAGGATGCTTGAATTGTATCCCTGTTATCCTAAGATCTCAGTAAGGCAGTAGGCCTGTCGATTTGTTGAGCGTTGCATAACACAACAGGCACAGCCAACTCTGCTTAAAAAAAAGGAAAGGAACTGAGTAAACAAGAGTTGATAGGAAGCATCACTAATGCATAAAACAGTACAGTACATTTTATCTGCATTTCCAAATATAATACATTGGATTACAAAAAAAAAAAAAAAAAAGCAATGGTTTTCAGTCCATTAAGTGTAGAACTCTAGTTTCATTGTGGCATTTTCAAGTATGTAGAGTGAAAATTGCCATTGGCTTCACGAATGACATTCAAACTTTGTATAATTTGTCCAAGAGCTTAAGAGCATGTGTGTGACTTAAATTTTCCTTTTCTGTTATGTGACGGATATTAGTAACCTGTTACTTTCTCATATATCAGACTGCTAAGTTGTTTAATGGTATAACTTTGCCCTGTTGGTGGGGTAGTTAATTAACTTAGTGTATATCTAAGTTGATTATCTGTTACAAGATTCCCTTTAACATATGTAAGGTGTAAATATAAGAGAGCTATTGCAATTAAGTGCATTATAGGATTTGAGTTGTTAATTGGGGGGGAAAATAGTTGGAAATACATTCCTGGGTAAGGCCAAAACCAACAGCTTTTAGTTACAGACCTATATAAAAATGTTTTCCACCAGAATTTTTTTCTATTATATTGTCCTGCAATTTGAGCCTTTTGGTTGCAAATAATGAGCTTATTAGGGAATGAAATTTTCCGTATAATTGTTTTGAATAACTACGCAGCAAAGTATTACTGTAGTTCTGTCAATCAAGTTACTCGGTGTCAATACAAAATGTGAGTAAAATTTGGCATTTGTAACTCCTGATGACTCTGGGTATAACTTCAATAGATTTGTGATTGTGTTTGGACTATATTAATGTTCTGATGAGAACATTATGGAATTGAAAGGCTATAGCAGTGGTATTAACAGAAAGTAGTGAAACCTTTGCCTGGAAAGGTGGTCTTCAGCAAGTGATAATATCCTTTATTATATGATTTTAGCTGCCTAATTTTGAATTCTGTTACTTTATATAATGAGGAAGGTTGGCTGGGTTTCCCTTCTGGTTGCTGTTGTGTAGGTTTTGAGGCTCTCAATCTATTAACAGTGCAATGATGTACAGAAGACATTTCAGAAGGAAAAACGTGAGAGCTATCTGGACGACCTCTCTTTTGCAAAAGACAATTCAAGAGCAGCAGAATTACGCTGTGTTTGGCAGAGTATCTTGTTCCTACATTTTGAGAAACTGAGTGCTGTTGTGCATTGACAACAGCTTTTGCACTGTGCAAAGCAAGATATTCAGGCAAATGTGTCTCTAATACTTACCTAGAAGTCAAAGAAAAAATATACAGACTATTTTATCACAGTAAGATTCATGGCTCATGAGAAACCTTTCAGACTGGGAGGGACCTCAGGAGGTCGCCTAGTCTAAAGTGTCTAAATAGCCTGCACTCAAAGGCAGTCATGGGGATATTTTTCTGCTTGCTTTGTTTTCTTCAAGAACAATATCTGTGGGAAGGTTTCTATTTATCATTTGGATAGTTTCTAATAAAAACACTATTAATAAAAGAAATGTCTTTAAACATATTAGCATGAGAGGTTTTTGTTAGCTTTATTTTCTTTTCCTTCCAGATCTTAGCATCTGTTTAAAGCATTCAGAGAGAAGAGGATGGAGTGCTCTAAATAACTTGTAGTTATCCATATTCTGAACAAGGTAGACAGTGTTTAATACTGAAAGTGTGTTTAGGTTTTTTTATACTTATTTTCTTTTTATATTCTTCAGCTGCTAAGGACTGATACTTATGCAGTACAGTTTGTTCCAAAGCATGCAGAACCTGGCCCTATTTTCAGCCAACTGTCTGCTTCATACAGGAGCATCCGCTATGTCCTGTGTATAATTTTTAAATCTTATCTCATAAAAATTAAACTGCATTTTAAAACTGCCTAACAGAACAGTGTGAAGTATAGCTGGTTTGATTAGATTTAATTTGTTTAGAAGGTGTTTTAAAAATAGGAAAATTTGGCTTGGAAGAAATGCTGCCTTTCTTGGAGATTTGGTTATTTGACTTGTCCCATCTTGTATTTTTCCTAGTTGTGAACCTTTTATAAGCAACATTTTTTATCGTGCCAAGCTTCTACTTGTCAAAGATAATAATGTGACCATTTGATTGACTGTAGAATATTTCTGCTCTAATGCAGTTCTACATTCCTTAATAGCTAGTGTCTATTTATGTTTTTGTTACTCAAGGGAAAAAAAGAGTATTATTTTGTTGACAGAGAGTGAAAGCTTTTTCGGACATCCTGCTCAGTTTGTTTTATCCAGTGGGTTTTGGAAGGAAGGGTCAGGATTGATGTCCAACCTCTGAACTCACATCAAAAGGTGAAGTTTATAATCTAGGCCAAATACTTATGTGCTGAATTTAATTATGAAGCATCCCTTTTGTCTAGTCTTCAGTGAGCTGGCTGAGTTCAATAAAACATGTTTTTGCTTTCTGGTAGAGAGAGAAAGAAGTTCTGAGTTAAAATTCTGAGCGTGTGTTAAATTTCATTTATAACATTGTGACTTGTCTTTCACTAGTGATCTGTCATCTGATTTGTGTCACCCTCTTGTGGAGTCCGCTGTACTTATGATCGTATTAAGTTGTTAGTTTTTGTCATAGGAAAAAGGTATTTACAACATACCTTAAAAGTCCTTTAGTTGCTTGCACAAAGACTCTTTGTAAGCCATCA
This sequence comes from Crypturellus undulatus, assembly GCA_013389825.1. Taxonomy (NCBI): domain Eukaryota; kingdom Metazoa; phylum Chordata; class Aves; order Tinamiformes; family Tinamidae; genus Crypturellus; species Crypturellus undulatus. The sequence continues at coordinate 12,383 of VWPW01007522.1, forward strand.
GATAAGAACTGCAGCAAAATAGCCCTGACAAAGTGCTTCTATAAGCACAAGGTCATCTCTCTTCCAGCAAAACCTAGGTGACTTATTTGAAGCTCAACTTTGTTTTTTTATAGAAATCCTATTTCTACTGCCTCCTGTTGAAAAACACTTTGCAACTACAGCTATACTGTGATTTAAAAGACAAAACCCAGTGATTCCTTGGCCTTCCACATACTGTGACTTAAGAGGATTTACTTTTTTCTTCTTAATTATTTTGAGATGCAAAAGGGAAACTTTCCTTTAAATGGGATGAGAAAGATAATGATGTAGACAAACAGCAATCTTTTTGTTTTTCAGCCTTAGTATTTTGCCACAAAATACAGATTTTAAATAGTTTATACCAGAAGGTATATTTGGATATATTCTGTTACATTTTGTTAGTCTTCTGTTATCTCCTGTGCACCTTTTTGTGCCAATTTTATATGGGAGGTTTCTATTTTTTTCTTAAAAAAAAAAAAAAAAAAAGAAGTCCTGAATGGTTTTGCAGTGTAGTTTGGGAACCACTTGCTGTGTCGTTGACATTAGGAATTGTTTCTTAGAGTCTGAAAGTTCATTAAATTGCTCTCAGTATTACCACTGAAGATACATCTATTGTAAAGTTTCTTTTCTGACCTGCCTGGTGCTGATTGCTTTATGGAGTGTATATTTGATTCTATAGAAGTCTCTGAACTGATTTTTCTTTTCTTTAGTGATTTCCTAATTCATTGCTTGTTACTAGCACATTTTTCCCTCTGCTGCAGAATAAGCAGCCACTTTTTTAACTTGTTACTATATCCAAGTAACACAGAATATGTGGTTAAAACTCTTGGCTAATACTGGAAGTTGGTTGTGTCATATCAGTCCTTGACAGAGCTGTGCTCAAAATACAGGTTTGCCTTCTCAGCTTGCTTTTCCTGGCTCTTTTAATTTATATTATAAGGGCAGTAGGTTTGACATCAGTCACTTGCATAGAGGAACTGGGAAGTCTGTTATCACTGAATTAGGCCAGTTTAGCTTGGGGGGTGTGTGTTGGTTTGTTTTGTAAATAAATAATGAGTAGATATTTCTCCCAATTATTTTAGTGAGCAACTGATTGACTGTTAGACAAAAATAAGGTAATACAAGGAATCTTGAACTGACTGTTGCCTGAGCTTTGTTCCAGGCATCAGCCTGACTTTTCTAAATGCATTAGTATGTATTTTTTTTTTTAACTCTGTGAAAATAATTTTGCTTCGTGATTCTTGGGCCTTGTTTCCTACAGTGTTTTTATTTCAATCAATATAGTTTGCTTATAGCTATATGAGGAGGTTGCCACATGATTTGTTATCAGATATGCTAAACAACTGTAGGTGCACTGAGCTGAAGAAGGAAGTTGCAAGTGCAAGACTCTTAGTACTGCCATAAAGAAATAAATTTGTTCTTTAAAAGAGGAAGAACAATTTGCATGATGCTATATAAATCTCAGGGAGCCTAAGGTGCTTTACTACTTCTGCAGCTAATATGGTGTTTAAAATTGCTGCAAGAGAGGCTGTTTTTTCTTCATGCTAACCTTTGGTATAACAAATACTGTTTGACTACAGCCCAGTTATATGACTGAAAGAATTTTTGTGTACAAGTTTACAGACTTCTGAAAATGTGCATTGTTCGTGAATCATATCTGACAGGGGAAATGATTCCATGTATATTTAAAAAAAAAAAAAAAAAAAAAGACCTAACTACATTTCCAAAAACCATCTATAATCAAAAGGTAACTTTGAAGCTGTGTAATAACAGGTTTTGGGCTATCTGCCATGAAATATGTTGCTCTGTTTCTGCAGCCAGGGTTGAAGTCGGTCACCTCCCCTAGGGATAAGGCTTCCTGTCATTCTTCTTTTTTTATGAATATTATTGCCTAGAATGTGGTGTCCAAAGGGCTTTCTGAGGAACAGTTACTTTCCATTGTAGTGTTTAGTGTGGTTTTGGAAAAGAGGAGGAAGTTCTTGTCAAGACTTCCTTCTTTCATACCCCTTTCACTAAAAACTGGTTATGCAGCAGAAGCTCTTCTAGCAAATAATAATTTTGCCTGTGTCTCTAGAAGATGTGTGAATAATGAGCAAGAAACACTATGAGGTTCTGATGAAGTAGCTGTAGTAAGGAGTAAGTAGTTGTATACAACTGTACTTCTGTAATACACCCTTGCATTATAGCGCCAAGCTATTGTTATGACTGTGCCATTAGTCGGTTTGGGAAACCAATTCCTTTTAAAAAAGTAACCTGGGAAAATGGTAGTTTTGTTATGAAGCTGGTGATCTGTTCGCATAGGTAGATAAGAGTATCCTAGAATAACTCACTTCTATTGAAAGACACCAGTGAGAGCTATGAGTCTTTCTGTAAGACTGAAAACTTAGTTTCAGAGTACCCTTCTCAGGCTGTGGAGCTGCAGAAGCCTTCTGACATGGGCAAGTGTCAAACTAGGTTTGTGGCTGAGTTTGATAATGACATTAGAAGTAAAGAGGGAAGCTTCTTAAAAGTGAAAGTAGGAAATAGTTGTTTCCTGCATCTCTTCAATAACTTACATATGGGTAGTATGCAGAACAGTTTTGCTGGAGAGGGATTTGGGCTGCAGCTTGGTCCTGTTACAGGAGCAGGGTAGTTACAGAAAAGGTTGAGTTAGTTAATTGTTCGAGAAGTGAAATTCCTTTACATTCAACTTGTGCATAGAATTCTTCTTGAAGAGATATATAATTAATACTTCTGTGGAAGTTCTGCTCGATTGCAGCCCCATTAGATAATTATATAATGACAGCGTTTTTAGATGATTAGGAATGATCTATCATAGTCACAGAAATAGGCCTTGTGGGATCTGGGTTTTCTCCCAGCTCTGCCAATTATTTGCTGCCTTGACTGCGGTTGAGACTGTCAAGGATGTGTCCTTTTCCAACCATACCTCTGCTGCCTACAGAGGTTCTTGTCCCCAGCCTACCTAGTGGGTATATCACCATCTCCACAGGTCTATTGGTTGAGCAGTTGTTGCACTTTCTCCCTCATCCATCTCAGCAAACAGATTTAAATCTGTGTAGGCTGTTGTTTTAAGCTTGCCTAGCCACCCAACTGAAGCTGTAAATCCTATGGCCCGAGATTCTGATTCAGCAAATGCATTCCTGCCTTTTAATCTGTTCAATCTGCTCTGCCAGAAGAATTCTCTGATAGAGATGCTCATATAGGTAGACTTTGTGGTTGTATTGTGGTTTTTACCCTTTGTCATAAACATGTCATAAACCATGCAGCAGAATGCTGCAAGTTGCCTTTTTTTCTTTTTTTTTTTTTTTTAACCCCCTTTTGTCTGTTTTAGAAAATGAGTTTTGTCTTTTTTTCCAGCCTGGGGAATGTGACTTTGTGAATTGAAGGTTTCTGGGACGAGGCATTTGTGAGGGCCAGATTTTTTTTTTTTTTTTAGGAGATAGGAAAGAGTTGTTTACCTCATCTTATTAATTACTTTTTTTCTTACCTGCAAGATGTCAACAATACTTCTTCTAGAAACACTGTTCTCTCTTAAATATAGAACTCAACAAGTGTATCTGTTTTTCACCTTAGCTTCATATTTGTCCTCCCCCCTTTTTTTTCGCCTCAAAGTTGTGAACCATGTTCCTTGGTTCTTATGTTCCTGGCTTCCTATATATTTTTCCAGTCTTTTCTCCTATCTGCTTCTCTATCTCTTTGTTCCACTCTTATCTTTAAGCAGGCTTTCATACTAGAGCATGTGATTACAGCAGTTTCCCACTGTTTGTCATCTAAAAGTTTGTTCTCCTTGAAATCTCTTTGAAAATCTCCATTCCTCGCTTTCCTCCCTTCCTTCTTCTGGACCTTCTTTCTTTCTGAAGCTGAATGTTGCTGCACTGATGGTGCCAAATACAGGATTTTGTGTGTTTGAGAGGATATTTTTATTATTCCTTTCCATTAAAATGATGCCATCCTAAGTATGAACACACCTAATGCGCTAGGTTAGACAACTTGGTATATTAAGAACTAAGTGTTGACTGTTTACACCAACCCTTTTCTGCCCTTCTTTGTGTTCACAGCCCATCATCCTACTTAGTTAACTGTTAACAGAGGTATCTGTAGGAGTTCTGTAAAGTATTGGTGCTGTTTTGTGCTTGAGCCTAAGTTTGAGCACAAGCAGAGCAATGCAAGGCGGTTAGTTTCCTTGCTCCCAGGAGTGGATACATTAACGTCCTTTCTAAGTATTTCAGTGGTTGGCCTTTCATTTGGCAACAAGGAGAAAGGAGACCTTACATTCCCAGCACTAATCATATTTATCTGGTTTTAATTTTAATAGTATTTGTGATTTTCTTGCTGATATTTATCATTTTGTTCCACATCTTAAAGCTTTCTGTTTTCTGTCTTTGTCTTGGCTTATTATCTGAATTAGTTTTATTTTATGGGCTTGTTTGCTTGTCTTTTATTATCACCTGCTTCTCCAGGCCAGAATGTTAGAGTTGGAAAGGACTGTCGGTGAGTCATGTAGCCCCAGGAAAGGCCCAAATAAAGATAGACTGAAATGACCTAGATATAAACCCTTCTGTTACAGAGACATTGCAACCTCCATGTTACTTTGCTTTTTAATTATTCCTTCCCATCAGAAAGGAGTTTTTGTTTGTTTTCCCAGGAGCCAGGCTAAGACTCCCTAGTGACAGCCGAAGCCTATTTCTAGTCTTCCCTGCCCTTCGCATAACTCCTTTTCTCAGTGCAGCAGTTCATGTATATTGTTAGCGTATCCGTAGCTTCCTCTCCTTTAGGCTAAATGACCCTAATCTGTTTGCTCTTTCCTTTTTAAATTGGTCAGCCTTGTGCTGGATGTCATGTTTTCGGGATCTGTTGTCACTCACATTCAGCTCCTCTGGATGCTCTCCAGTTGGTTCACAGCACTTGCATGGTGGCTCCCACTCCACCTCCGGCTTATTAGCATGAGAGACCTTTTTCTCAATGATGTGACATTCCTGATTCAAGATTTCTGGTCTCCTGTAGCCCTTTCATCCTTTTGGACATAATTTCTGCATGCGTCGTTTGTTCTGTTTTTGTAGATGCAGCTAATCCTGTGTAACCATAATATATTTCAGTCTTCCATGTGTTTGGTTCATCAACATCTTTTTGATTTCTGCGCTTGTCACTTGATGTTCTTGCAGTGTAGTGTTACCTGCAAATTTAGTCAGTGCATTCCCCTTTCCCTCACTGGAGTAATTGATGAAAATGTTCAGCATTAGTTTACTAGTCCAAAGCTTCTGCTTTATGTCTGGATATCTTCAGCACAAAGAAGAATTTAACAACACTGGCATCAATAAAATATTCTTTTTTTCATCGCCTGTTTTTTATTTTGTGTTTCAGGGTTTTGACCCACCACATCAAAGTGATACACGAACTATTTATATAGCAAATCGTTTTCCCCAGCATGGCCATTATGTTCCTCAGAAATTTGCAGACAACAGAATCATATCATCCAAGGTAAGAAGTTCATTTACCATGTGAAAAGTACTTAATACATTACTAAAGAAGTTGCACAGTGAAAATATATGTGTATATAATGCCTAATGGTATATGTACGATATTTAATGTCAAGGAACTTCTGATATTTTTACCAGAAACAGCTAAGGTATCTCCTTCTTTCTGTGTTGTTTGTCTCCTGCCCTCTTGCAATCACGTCTTCCTCGGAGGCTGACTAACTACAGAGTCATAATTTCTTAAGAAAAAATATATATTTAAAAAACATATTTGTCAATGGCTGGATGTGGTGCACAACACCATTTAAAGGGAAGTTTGAAGTTTGTGAGGATTTATAAAACTGCCAAATTCTAAGTCAATATTCTGTGTAAAATAAATCGCAGCAGTGAACTGCAATTGCAGATGCCCTCCTAGCGTGCCCTTGGACTAGAATCAATAACACTGATGGTGGGACTGAGTCTTGTCACTGGAGTGTAGGAGAGGATTTTGCAGCTGAAGGAATTAATTTCTTCTGCATTCCCTGGCTGCAGGCAGCCAGATGTCTCCAGCTGCTCCTAACTCAACTGATACTTCAAACTTTGACTATGAAGTCAATGCAGTTGCTACTTCTGCTTCCCTTCTAGATGTCCTTCACAAAAGGGAGGTAAAGTTTGGATGCAGCAGTTCTGTGTGGGAGTGGGGCAAGAGAAAAAGGTGTGGGGAGGAGAAAAAGATTTAAATAGAAAAAAAAAAAGTAAGTTGAGAGATTTTGGAAGAAAACTGATTTTCACTGGAAAGTTATTCCATATGTAATAACTGATCTTTTCTTCTCCCTCCCCCCCCCCTTTTTTTTTCCTTCAGTATACAGTGTGGAATTTTGTTCCAAAAAACTTATTTGAACAATTCAGAAGAGTAGCCAACTTTTATTTTTTGATTATATTTTTGGTTCAGGTAAGTTGGATAATACTCATACTTAACATAGTTTTAGAAGTTAAGATGGAAATGGGGATTTATATGTAATTTTTGCCACTGGTTTTCTGTTTTAGGAATTTGTTGCCTTCTCTTTTAATATTTTATGCCCATAAGAACACTCTCCTTACAGCTTCTGTGTGAATGGAAAATAATTTTAAAGAGGTTACATCCAAATTTGAAGTGTACTGTCCTTAGGTTTTATCTTTTTGAATGCTAAAATGGTTGTGTGTGCTGCTTGGGCATTGCTCTTTAGAAGTGCGTGTGGATATTCAAGTTCACATGCATCAAGTTGGGCAGGGCATTTACTCTTGAGATGAGAATGGATTATTTTAAGTTCTTGGTATGTCTTATTCTTACTGATTTACAAAAGCAAGATTCCACAGACAGTGCAGTTCTAAAACCCTCAAATTCAATTTGTTCACCTAAAATGAACAGCAAAAAGCTTTCAATTAGTATTGACTGTTTGTCAGTTTGGAAGGCATCAGTTATTGTTGCTGTCAATGCAGTATAGGTCAGAAATGTTACCGAGGCTTTTGTAACCAAGTATAGCCTTTTTTTCTAATAATAAACTTCTGCAAGTATATTCATAGTATAAGAACCTGTAAATTTCCTATGATCTCTGCACCCTCAGCTCTGTAATTTTACTTAAATTCTAATGAGCTATTGCAGGTTTCATAATTGAAAGGTTAAGTAGGAGAGGTTTTAGGGAGAGGCAGCACCTTTAAAAAGCTGACTCTTATCAGAGACAAGGCAAGATTTGGGGAATGCATTTTAGCCATGAAATAAAGTGCTTTAAACATGTACAGCATTCCAGAGTGATTAATTGTTACTTACAGTATGCCTCTTAAATAGATGGCACTTCATTTGACAGAAGCAGGAATATTGAAGAATTCATAAGATTTGGCCATGGTTTGCAAGGTATCGGTGGCAGTGCCAGTTCTGCATTTGTTCATTAATTGCCTCCTGTGACCCTTGCTCTTGTTCTTTCTTGTTTGGAAAGAGTGAACTTTCTAATAGGCTGAAAATTCCTATGTCTGGAGCTACTGAAGTCATAGTTCTTCTAACCTTGTTCAACAGAACACATTGCCTACTCTGTCTTTCTAATTGGGAAGACTGAGTCTGTCACTTCTGTTGTGATGTCTCGCAGTGTTTAACATATAACACGAGGAAGAATGGAAGATGCTGGAGGTAGAACATAAGCCTTACTTACTATTACCGAAGACAGTATTGCATTTTTAAAGCTTTTATATGTTCTTAATACAAATTTACCAACGTATTTCAGTTTTGAGTCACTTTCTTTTCTGTTAATTTTGACTACAGTAATATCTAAATATATCATCAAAGAACAAATGCACACATAAAATAAGGGCTTTTATTCAGCATGTAATCTTGGTCTTCTCTTAGTTCATGACTCAAGTAGATACCCTCATTTTCTTTAATGAAAGTAAAAAGAACAGAGAAACAACGGAACTCCTTTGGTATCGCTTTACATGGGATGTCTTGAATGTTATTCTTCTCAGAAACAGGAGAAAAGTTACAACCAGTTTTGGTCTTCATTATCAGAACAGATTTTTCTTCAAATACTATTTGAAATTCCATAAGTACCTAACACTTTTATTTTTATAAGGCAAAGTTGCCTTTATCAGCTTTTCACCATGATCTCTTCTGTGATATGAATCTCGTGTGACCAAAATGCAATATCTGTCGTAACCACCTTACTCCATCGATGATGACAGGGCTGGGGCAAGTTCTCCTGGTGTGATTAAATGTGCTGCACAGTCTGATCACGTCCACTTCACATATGCATGCCGGGAAGGTGGTGACTGACTGCATTCTGGTCACCTGAAGCTCCATACCAGTTATGAAATAGATGCGTGTCCAGCTCTGTAGTGGGAGATGGGCTGTGGTGGTCTGGTGAAAGAGAAAAGGGAGCAGCCTGCCATAACAGTTCCACCAGCCTGAAACTCCCTTTTTCCACATATGACCCTCCATTGAGTAGGAGACAGGGTAGATGGCAGAAATGTCATGGATATTTCCAAGCAGAAATCTTAAGAATACAGTTAAAGAATGGACAGTATTGTAGGCCAGATCCTATTTTGTCATGTTTTCTGAGCTGTTTGCATTTCAATGAAGACAACAGATAGTACCCATGTTGTAATGTGACACAGTCTATTTTCTTCATGAGATTATTGACTTTTAACAGAGTAAACTTCATGTATGTTCTTTTTTTTTTCTTTAATGGTTCCCAAAGCAATGCCATAAATCTCAGGTAAAGTGAATCAAACCAATGTCTGTGGTTTTGAACAACTCATGTGTATTTTCTTTGAGCACTTGAGTGTATTATTTTTTTCTGCAGGAGAAGCACCAGCATCTCCCTACATACATTCTTTTGATGTCTCCACTGCACTTTTGGCATGACAGCTGTGAAAGCACAAATTAAAAAAAATCTGCATGTTAACCTTGGGGAAGCAGGAAGAAGCAGCACTCCTAACAATAGATTCTTTAATATCTGAACTGTGCGAAATTACTGCTTTTAACTTCATTTTCACTTCTAAAGTGGTGGTTGTTATACTCTATATTGCTGTTAAGCAGTACATTGTATAGAGTATTAAAATAGCTTCATAAAATGTAGATTTCCTTCTTTTGCAGTGTACTTTTGAGTCCATTTTTGTGGGATGAAAACAAATCTTCCTTTTAGTGAGGAGTCTTAAAATTGGCACATGCATTACAAACATGCGGTTGAGTCTTTTCCACATTATAGAACTTTTGTTTACGTCATTATTGACATCTGTTATGTAGGTGTCAATACCTGAACATTGCCCCCAAAATACCAAAGAATTTATTTACATATTTTTTTGAAAGTACAATCATAAAATCATACTGGAAACTAATCTCCACATTTTCTTCTCTTCTAGCTCATGATAGATACCCCTACCAGTCCCATTACCAGTGGATTGCCATTGTTTTTTGTCATAACTGTGACAGCCATAAAACAGGTAAAGGGAGAAAATTGTATTGTCTGAAGTCTTTCTGAAGTTAAGGTACTTAATATCTACCTGAACAAGGTAATATTTAGGCACTGAAAGAAAAAATGTGCCTTTTCAAAAAGAATTTGTGTATTTACTGTTGCTTTTTAGACACTTGAGCTTGCGCATTTTGCTTAGGTGTCGAGTACCCAGTGACTCGCTGCAGCATCCTTAAATGGACAGTGAGTGACTGTCAGACAGCATTTTTATCTAAACTTTACATGTCGCTTTTTATAAGACCTTTTCTGAAAGCGCCTTGCTTATTCTTTTGGCATACCTCACTACCTATTAAAAGCAGTCCTCCTACATAATACACTGGGAAAGGAACTCAAGGTAGCTTGGTGCTGTGTTTGTTAATAGTTAAAAGGCAAATTTTGCCTTCAGTGTGTTTCGTGGTGTAAAATAGACATTAATGCTATACCAGGTAAAAGTTGCAGTTCAGAAAGCTTTAGGAGGCTTGGAGTATTGTATAAAAGTGCTTTGAGTGCTTTTTTAGCATATGTAATGAGAAAAAAATCCTTTGAGTGTTAGTTCAACAGGAATCTTATTTAAGGGCTATACTAGACCCTGCTGAGATGTTGAGGCAATGTGAGGGCTAGTGTGAAAGCATCCCCTACTGTTTTCCTTAAATCCTTAGAGCAAGAGGGAAAAGAAACAACCAGGTAAGTAAAGAGGTATGAACAGAAACTATAATTTCTGCAGCAAGGTAATGTTCATGAATTAGTTCTTTCAAAGGCTTTGACAGTCCTGCCTTGGGAGAAGGATACATTTGAAGCAACTGAAAAGCAAGCAGGAATCATTTATGATGCTGCAATTTCAAGTTGCGTCCTGTGCCAGTAGGACCAAAACCCACGCTAAATTAGGTCAAAAGTAAAAATAACTTTGGCTTTCAATCAGAGAGTAGTGTTTGGGGTAGAGGGGGTCTTAATGCTGTAGTAGCTTTGAGTTAGTTTCACCTTTTCACTGTGCTATTTGTATATGCAGAGTGCTATCATCACCCCAAAAAAGGTATCTTTTAAGAGCCATAGTCTTAAGCTGGCAGTGGAATTTATCCCTTAAAGCACTGTGAACTGAAAGAGAGCATGCAAATTATTACAAACATTAGACTTTATCTTTTTTTTTCCAGAAAGAAGTTGGATTTGTGTAAAACTAAAAATAGTCCAAAGCCATCTGTCATATTGTTTCCTGATGTCCAGGCTTATATTGGCAAATTTTAATATTTCACCATCAGCTACAAAGAATAGAGATCACTGTCTTTCTAGAAGATTCAAGTCATACTTGGCTTATAGAGCATTAAGAATTTCTTCTGACTGTCTGTCTCTGTCTGCAAGTGCCTATTGGAAATGACCTAAGCTAATATAATGGATTCTTGTTTTGATCCTGACCCACTGCAACAGTAGTTCTATCTTGGAAAGATAATTCAGCATGCTATTTCCAACACACTGCAGTTGGGCAGACCTTTAAATGGTAGAGAGGAAAGATAAATCTTCTGTTGGAATGCATAAGGAAAATACCAAGGATGATCTGAAAACCTTTTGCCATATGCTCTCAAAGCAGAAGTGCAATAGGAAGAAGCACTGTCTGAAAGCATCAAGGCACTAGCTTTGTATGAAGTTGCAGCAGGATGATGTTGAACTATAACTTAATAGATACTCAAATGTTTAGAAGAGGAAAAATAAAAGCACTAACTGTATCCAAATCATGAGGAGCTTTGCAGGGTGTGGAAAAGCTTTCCAGTTTCCAGAAGGCCAGTTAACATGGTGCAACTAGAAAACCCCGAACCCAGGCTTACTTCAGTGTTGAGCAGGGAGAAAAACTTTTTCTTATCTGAAGCACAGTAGTGCAAAGGTCAAAAGAAGGACATTCCTGACTGCAAAATGATGCAATTTATGCTATGTCATTTTGTTGCAGATCTTCCCATCTTCCCACATCATCCCTCTGAAGATGAGTATGTGGTCCTTAGAAAAGTCCTAAATTTGCTTCAAGCAAAAAAAAAAGTTTTTGTTTTCTTTTAAACCAAGGAAATTGAAGGAATTTAGTCTTGTTTTTCAGTAGGTATTTAGCAAGTAGGTTGGTTGGACACACATTTTTATATGGTGGTTGAGTACATTAGAAGTAACTACTTCTAATGCAAACCCTGCTAATACCTGTTTCAGTTTAGTTCTTGTGTATATTGATGCTGTTATTTTAGCAGGAATTCAGAATGTAATTTAATTTGGGAATGTTTATCTGTATTTTCTGTTCATGAGATTAAGCAACACTATCTGTGTTCCTGTCGCATCTTTATCATAAGAACATCCTTGCAATATTTGCAAGTGAGGATAAAGAACTCGCTTCAAAATGCCGCAGTGGGTATTTTTTTCTTTTATTTTGGTTTTAAACAGATCAGAAGAACTTGGCTCTAAGAATTCCCTGTTGTGAGGTGTCACCCTTACCTTGTAGGGAGTAGGCATCAGATGGAGAAAGCGCTGAAATCTGTGCTTTCTGAAGAAGGCAAACTTCAGATCTTTGCCAAGTACCTATATTACTCAGCTGTTCAGATTTATGAGACAAATACCCCAAGGTTACTGGATTTGGCTAAATACTTTTTTCTCTTCTGTCAGTCACCTTTAACAAGGAGCTGTAAGCGCAGATTCTTGATGCTTTCTTGTACTGATCAGATAATGCTCTTATAGGCTCTTACTTTGGGGTTTTAGGATTTCAGTTTCCAAGTATCTTTTTGTGTAGCCGCTATTTACTACACATCTTTCATTATTTTTAAGCATTTGCTTTCTACCTGCCCCCAGAAGTCTGAAGACTAGGAATAGTTTTTACTGTTTTAGGCTATATTAACCTGTACAGATCTTGACTTGTATGAATGCTTGTTCATCTTGTCTCCAGAAAATTTCAGTCTGTTTTTGTTTTAACAGATTGTGGGATTGTAAGTTATTTTACAGCTTTTGCTACTTTCCTTGCCCTTACTTGTTTATATAAAATCAGTAAAAACTAAGATATTTCCTAGATTCATGAATAAAAATAACTATATGAATAATTACTACAGCTGTAGTAGAATCCAAAGTTATCTGCAGAATTAGAACCATAAAGCAATCATCTTGAAGCATATTTGCTCAGGAGGGTTTATGCTTTACATGCTACTTGCTTGAACAGTGAATTTTTGTTTTCTACAGGGTTATGAAGACTGGCTACGACACAAAGCAGACAATGAGGTGAACGGTGCTCCAGTTTATGTTGTTAGAAGTGGTGGTCTTGTAAAAACCAGATCAAAAAACATTCGGGTATGTTCTTAAAGACAAATTCTTTCTACTGCGTAGCTGAAGGGAGGGGACGGATATAATGATTCAGTAACAATACTGAAATGAATTTTTCACTTTGAAAGCTTTATATATACTATATATACCTTTTCATTTGTGTTCACTTCTTTAGGTAGGTGACATTGTCAGAGTAGCCAAAGATGAGACTTTCCCTGTCGATCTGGTGCTTCTGTCATCTGATAGAATGGACGGTTCATGTCATGTTACTACTGCAAGTCTGGATGGAGAAACCAATCTTAAGGTCTGGATTACTGCTATGAAATAAAACGTAGTTGAGTTATGATCTCATGTTTATTTCAACCTGTTGGATCTCCCTCTTCCTTCCACTATCTCTACTCCCCATATTTCTGAATCACTGTTAATGGACACTGTTTTACAGACACATGTTGCGGTTCCAGAAACAGCAGTGTTACAGTCAGTTGCCAACCTGGACAAACTTGTCGCTGTTATAGAATGTCAGCAGCCAGAAGCAGACCTGTACAGGTATCACTTTGTTAGTAAACATTTGATAATAAAACAAAATAAAAGTTAAGTGCTTAAGGCTAAAAGTGATGTGGATCTTCTTGGGGCTAAAAATACTTCACACAGTCTTAAATTTCAGGTTTTGTTATTGAGCATAAGTATTTATACATATGTATTTTTCTCAACATTACAAATAACAAACACAAATTTAGTAATTCAGAATTTGTAGCATATTTACATTTTATATTTTAATGTTGACACAAATGTCCATTCCTTTGCTAACAAGAAATATTCTTTTCAATTAAAATAAAGAAACAAATGACCACCAAGTTTGAGCAGGCTAGAGGAAAATAAATTTCTGTGGTTCTCCAGGAGGTTTCAGTCTTACGTAGTACTCTCACTTTTTTGGGAATTCACTATAAGAATTTGTTGTAGGCTAGCATTAATTTCAAGGGTGTGTGTTAAGTGTTTGCTTAAACAGATACTCTATTAATTGTTCCTTAGCTCAGTTTGTAGAGAACATCAAGCTGGTATGATCCAACTCCTACGGCAGTTTATAACTAAGTGCTCATTCATATTTGGACTATAAATAATCATGCAAAATATGACAGTTGCAGAATTCATAACGAGCGTATGTTGTCATTCTTAAATGTAAAGTTGTTATTTCTAGAAATAATAAGGTAACTTGTGTATATTTGAGTAATTCTTCCCTACTGACACATCAAGAAATTGCCTCATCTATTTTAAGTAAATAAAAAATACAATTTTTTTGTGGTTTTATTAATGAAATGTAGACTTTTTCAAATGACTACTTTTTGAATGATGCATTTCTAAATATCTCTTGTAAAATTTACTATTGTTGACATGTTGTTTTAATTTATTGTTTGCAATATTAATAAAAAGAGGTTATTTTATATTTGTGAACTGTTAATGATATTTTTGTAAATATAATAGGTTTTATTTCTGTTTTGGGGGAGTCTTTATGTAGATATTTCTGACACAACCTTCTTTCATAGATTTGTTGGAAGAATAACTATAAGTCAGCAAATTGAGGAAATTGTACGGTAAGTAAAATTTTACAAAGCGTATGTAGTGTTCAGAGCTAATGGAAGTGGTTAAACCCTGACCACCACAAAGAGACTTACTGTTGAATTTAGAAAAGAAAGGGGGTGTTTTTATTAGAAGTATCATTTGAAACTGCATGCTTCATCTGGAAGCAAGAAAAACAATTGTGGAAGTTCATTTACTATCCATTTCTTCAGATGTAATGGATTATGTGGGAGTTTGACTGCTTGGGGATGGGATAATTGTTTTAGATGCAATTGATGCACTGGTAATTCTGTTGCTGTTTGTTATTTAAAATATTTACTGAACTTAAACATTTCCCACTAGCAGATTATGCAAACCCCATTTTCTGCTGTGATTTTTCAAGCAACTTGTAGATCCTTCTGAACCAACCAGCCATTTGGTGCCTTTAGCTCAACTGCTAATTATGGGATATTGAAAGCTGTCGTAGGGTATTAAAGGGAGCAAAAGATGTTAAATGGAGCTGAGAGCTCTGTGGGGTTTGGTGTGGTGTGAGATGGGGAAAACAGCGTTAAAGAAATCAAAGTGGAGCTAAAGTGAGGGAGAAATTGCTGCAGTGGGAATTCATAGGAGACATAGAACCTTACTGCTTTGGAAATGGGACTTCATTAGTCCCACACAATACAGAACAACTTGTTTTTAAATGCTTGTATGTCTATATATGTCATTATATCTATTTCTTTTTAGACCTCTTGGGCCTGAAAGTCTCTTACTTCGTGGAGCAAGATTAAAAAACACTAAAGAAATATTTGGTTTGTAGACATCTAAATACTTAAAAAGCATTCTCTTCTTAAAACGTGCTGATGAACTGTGGTTTAATTCTACTTGCACTGAGGAAATCTTAATAGTCCCGCTGATGGTTGCCTGAGGGGATATGGCTATAGATGAAAGTACAATGTTATACCAAAGAATTTCTGCGGATAAAAAGTAACAGTTCCGCCATATGGAGATATTTTAAGTGGACAAAGGAGTAACTTAACTTTAATGGATAAATGACTGGTGTTAGCTATCCACTGTTTGAGACTTACCATTATGATTTCCATAAAAAAGTACATTTGGAAAGCAGTACAGTCATTGTAAGGAAGAACATTTTAGTAGATGCAAAAATTACTTCACTAGCTCTGTTTTGCTATTGTGAAATACTATTAACCCTTACAAAATACTGCCTCAGCATTGTATTGAAGTAAACACTATCACCTCTTGATTCTATCCTGTGTCTTGTAAACAGAATTAAAGATTCTACAGGTTGTACGCTTGCAGAAAATACGGTGTAACTCTTCCCTTGTGCCCCTTTCTTTCCAGGTGTTGCAGTGTATACGGGTATGGAGACCAAGATGGCATTAAATTACAAGAGTAAATCTCAGAAACGGTCAGCAGTAGAAAAGTATGTTTATTTTTTAGTGTCCTTCTTATTTGTAGAATAATAGCCTTTAAGTTTTGTATTTATTGTATAGAAACTTTAAATCCATGAGAAATGCAGATTGCATGTAAAGAAACAGATTAAATAAACTGAAATGGCATTTTTTTTGCCTCTTTCTAGGTCTATGAATTCTTTCCTGATTATTTATCTAATAATCCTCCTCTTTGAAGCCATTCTGAGTACTATTTTAAAATATGCATGGCAAGCTGAAGAAAAATGGGATGAGCCTTGGTATAATGAAAAAACAGAGCATGAAAGAAACAGCAGTAAGGTAAAGTAGTTCTACCCAACTGCATATCTGAGGAGTCTTCAACTGCTAGGTGTTTTAGCATGGTGTTTATAATGTCTCCATTCCTGGATATAGCTGAAACAACCAGAGGATTCACTTGCAAATCTGTTTGCCATTAGCTCAGTGTTTTTTAAAAAGTTTAGTCCTGTGTGTCTTGACCCTGGTGTAGAAGAATCTTAACTTTTTTTAACTCTACTTTTTCCTTCATTTATGAAAAGCCCAGGTGTGTGGTGTTCGTTGTTGTTGTTTTTGACAGAGCATATTTCTGAAGTTGTGGTCTGTTTTTAATTATTGCTGGCTTGGGTGTTTGTGCCGTTCTTTAAATGAAAGATGGAGGAGGATAACTGTTCTTGTCCATGTTTTGTTGTAATGATTTCATATTTTAGACATTTCAGATATTCTATGATGCAGAGTTTGTTCAGACAAGTTTTTAAGGCTGTAATTTTACTTGAGCTCCTTGATTCCTCACTTTTCTGTAGAGATTGGCCAGATTCTTCAAAATGTTCTTGGGAGTCTGCAGTGATGAGAAGTCTGTCTTAGTTTTTAGACTGTAACCTAAGTGTAATCATTCTGTATTTTTCTATATTCTTTTAATCTTAAATTTCTGATTTATGTATGAGTGCACCTTCTTCCTAAGTAGTTCTGGAGCTAAATGATGCTAATCATTTAGCTAAAGAGGTAGAGGGGAATTTTTCAAAACACAGTTTTGAAGTTTCCATGTGTTGTACTTCGTATGCCTCTGTGTCTCCCTCTAAAAGTGTCGCTAAGTGAATCACACAGTTTTCAAATTGCTTAGTATCTCTCTCTTTTAGTGTTTGCATGTAAAAACATTTTAAACTGTTTGACATGGTCAGTCAATTAAATGCTTGCCACCTTCAAATTAAAAGTAGTTGCTGTCAAATTTAGGGTGACATGTTGAGCCTTTTCATTGGACAAGGGCAGCAGACAGGAACTCTCTGGTCCATATGCTGTCCTAAACCATTTTTAATTCCAACAGAGATACTGCGTATTTGTCTGTGCATGGAATATCGGTTGCTTGGTATTGCCATAACAGTTTCCTTAGAAAAATGAAATTTCCTTGGAAAAGCCTATGAATGACACAGTTTGAAGGAACATGTAATGTGTTTGTTCAGTCCAGATCCTTCAAGAGAGTTTCTGGGTTACAGAATCAATGCTACAATTGCTAATAGTTGGCAGCCTTCCTACCAGACTCAAGGCAAAGAATAATGAACTTGAGAACTGAAACATCCAGTCAAGGGTTGAGGCAGGCTTTTTTGCACCATCCTGAAGGCAACCTGGAAATGGCTGCATAGTCTCTGTGTATGTTGTATCTCTTAAGTATGCAGGGAACTTGAGTCTCTTCCAACTCTGTTAATTTGTCATTTTTCATGCAGTCTAAAATGCACTTAAGTAACCATGTTCTACTTGATCACTGCAGTAATCTTCTACTTTTCTCTTTCTCTCATAGATACTGAGATTTATTTCAGATTTTCTTGCTTTTCTGGTACTTTACAATTTTATCATACCTATTTCACTTTACGTGACTGTTGAGATGCAGAAGTTTCTTGGATCCTTTTTTATTGGCTGGGATCTTGACCTTTATCACGAAGAAACAAACCAGAGAGCACAAGTAAATACCTCAGACCTCAATGAAGAGTTGGGACAGGTAGAAAAAATTGCCTTACCTTTCTCTTCTTTTCTCCTTACTCCTATTTTATTTTATTAATATTTATTATTATAGACTGGTTGTGCTTAAATTAATTTGATTAATTTAAAAGTAAGGTATTAACATTTTATTTCATGGCAAAAATTGAGTCCTGTTGTGTCCTGTTATGCAACAATAACAACAAAAGATATGTAGCAGAATGAGTTGAAATTTCTTTTCTTGTGTAAAGGATATATAATTCCAAACCTGTTTTTTAATTCTTGTTGTTTTTTTATTTTACAATAGATAGAATATGTGTTTACAGACAAAACTGGTACATTAACTGAAAATGAGATGCAGTTTCGTGAGTGCTCCATAAATGGCATAAAGTACCAAGAGATCAATGGGAAACTAACTCCAGAGGGGCTGTCTGAAGATTCTCCAGATGGAAATAGACATAGTTTGGTGAGATTTTTTTTCCCTTAGACATCCTAGATACTTTGTTTCAAATAAATAATCTTTAGGTATTTGCATTAAAGAATAAAATTTTTGAGTAGATTGAAACTATTAATTAAAAAACATGTAGTTTTTATAGAGTGCATTCAAAACTGATTTGGTATCTAAATGTTACAAATAACATTTTTGTTTCTTATAGGTGAAAGAGGAAGAGCTCTTCTTGAAAGCAGTTTGTCTTTGTCATACAGTGCAGATCAATGCAGATCAAACAGATGGTGCTGATGGTCCCTGGCATGTCAATGGAATAACATCCCCATTGGAATATTATGCTTCTTCGCCAGACGAGAAAGCTTTAGTTGAAGCTGCAAGCCGGTAAGTTACAAATTACGGAATTCCTACTAGGAATTTGTTTTAAAATTTGTTTTCAAAGCAATCTGAATAAACACACCAAAAGTTCGTAATGCCCAGGGCCTGGCAATGATGCCTTACTATGAAAAAATACAAAGAGTTAAAAAATATAAAAACCTAGGCATGTTGTCAAATACTAGAAAATATGTATTGAAATCCTTATAAAATTAAACAGGGCAAAATATGTTGCTATTTAAAATACTGCAGAAAGTGGGCTTTATTCATTTGTTTTTCCAGAAATATTGAACAGTAATAGCGTAAGAGGGTCTGATTTTCTTTTGCATTAACAATCAAATGACTGTTTGGTTTTGTTTTTCTTTCAGTGTTGGAGTAGTCTTCACTGGAACTAGTGGAGACACTATGGAAGTAAAAAGTCTTGGAAAACCAGAAAGGTACTCACTTTTCTTCTTTCCTTCTTTTCAATGATGAAACAGTGATGGGGATTATACTAAAATTCTCTAGTTAATCTCTTTCCTTTGACACCTTCAAAGCAGCTTATAACTTACTCCTTACCAAATGAAATTGAGGTGTAAGAATCTTCTGTGTGAGTTATTTTGTCTAGATGTTTATTATCCTAGTTTGCATCTCAATCCAATCTTCAGAGGTTGAGACTCTGCTGGAGCTGGAAAATTGCAGTGTTTGCTTTAACTTGTGCTTTCAGCTCTAGAAGTTCCCAGAATCAGCTCTGCTGGCATCTATTGCACATGAATAATCTAATTGGTTTTACTTGCCCCAAATGAGCAAAAATATTATTTATGTTAGAGGTATTTATAACCTAAGTAGAAACATTATCGCTGCAGTGTGTCATAGCATTGTTTCTGCATTTGATCCATGTCAGTTAAGTGTCAGGTCTTCAAACAGCTTCCTAAAATTAGTTTTCCAAACTAGTGCTTGGTAACGGAAGGAAAAAAAAAAGCCATTTATCAGAGATCATACAGTCTTTTTTGATGGTGTGGGTTGAGCATTAGAAAGTAAAACATAATTCCCAAGTTATACTTGGAAATAATGATAAAAGAATAAGTAGGAGCTTATAGCAATCTCTAGATGTAAAGTTAGTGTTCTGGAATCAAAATACTTACTGATAGAAGAATGTCTATTCTTATGAGACAGAACTGCGTCTATATTAAATGTATTTGAACTGTTGAAAAGCAATTAATTTGCAGAAACATAAATAGCAGTAACTTTCTGAACTGGTAGCATTTCATTTAGAGTTTCTGTACTAAGATGACACTTCTGGAAAAGCTCCTTGTGGTCAATGTGTAGTTATAAGTACTTCTCTCTGGAAACTCATTTTTCAAAAAAAATTTCCATTTTCCTCTTTTTTTTTTAAACAAAAAATAAAGGTATAAATTGCTGCATGTTTTGGAGTTTGATCCGAATCGCAGAAGAATGAGTGTCATTGTAGAGAGTCCTTCAGGTAAGAGATCAGAAGTTGCCTAACTTGCAGTGGATAGAATACATACTATTTAAGAAGCTTACTCTTCATTCTATTTTATCTGACAGGGGAAAAGCTTTTATTCACAAAGGGAGCAGAATCTTCCATTCTTCCTCGTAGCAAGAGTGGAGAAATAGACAAAACAAGGATACACGTGGATGAATTTGCCTTGGTAAGTGCGGGCATCTGGCTATCTAGTTGCAAGAAGATTCTTCTGGTGCAAATTCTGAGACTTGTAGTGAACAAATAGCAGACGACACTTTCTTGTTAGATTGAAACATGATCTACTCTGAATATAGTCTCTTATTTCCCCACAGAAAGGACTAAGAACTTTGTGCGTAGCCTACAGAAGTTTCACACCTGAGGAGTATCAAGAAATTAGCAAACGTCTTCATGAGGCCAGGACTGCCTTACAGCAACGGGAAGAAAAATTAGCAGATGTATTCAACTTCATAGAAAGGGATCTGGAATTGCTTGGGGCTACAGGAGTGGAAGACAAGTATGCAATGGAATTTCTCCCAACTACACTCAAAAACACAGCAAGTTTAGAATTTATTACTGCCTTATGATATGTGTCATGATAAAATGTCCAGTCATCCCCAAAAATTCTATGCTCTTGGTTTAGTATGTTTGCCACTGGTTTTGAATTGGGGAGGCTTCAAACGTATCTTGTACCAGTTGGTCTTGGCATAACAACAACAACATGCTGCACTTCATAGGAAGAAATGTCTTTGATCATAATGTACTTGAAACAGTATAATTTCAGTTATTAATTAAGGGTAATAGTTAATTCCTTGCAAGAGTACACAGCTACTTTACAAATCATTCTGCATGCATGTTGTGAATCTGGTAAGTTGGAGAGTGTATTCTACACTGGAGTACTAGATTTCCCGTACATCACAACAGATGCTAATTGATATAGAATATTTTAAAGCTTGCCTAATTTAAATGTTGCCTAGTTTAAATGGAGAGATTTCTATTGCAAATTTTGAATTGCTTTATTTAGCAGACCTGAAATTCAGGTTTGGTTTCACCAAAGCCTTGAATGTATTGGTGATAACAGAATATGTTATAAATAACCATGGCAGTGGTGGTGTTACAGAATGAACAGGAGATACATATTTTTATATATATATTATATATTATTTTTGGAAGCATTTTATTGATTATTATGATTCTCTTGTTTCTAGGCTGCAGGACAAAGTCCAAGAAACTATAGAAGCGCTCAGACTGGCTGGGATCAAAGTGTGGGTACTCACTGGAGATAAGCATGAAACTGCTGTTAGTGTCAGTTTGTCATGTGGGCACTTTCACAGAACCATGAACATCCTTGAACTTGTGCAGCACAAATCAGACAGTACATGCGCAGAGCAACTGAGGCAGCTAGCCAAGAGGTAAAATACTTCCCCAGTGTCACTATCCCAGTGATTGTTAATATGGTTTTATTCTTGTTTCAAATTTTATGACAGCTATTTTATCTGCCAACAGATGAATTTACTGTACTTCAAGTCTATTAAAAATCAGTCTAACAGGCTTGCTCCTCTGCTTATTATGAACAACTGCATAATTTGTAGCACAAGTGATTTTTTTTCCCCTCCCACCAATACAAAAAACTTTCTTGTCCCTGGATAGAATAAAAGAAGACCATGTTATCCAGCATGGACTAGTTGTGGATGGGACCAGCCTCTCTCTTGCACTCAGGGAACATGAAAAACTGTTCATGGAAGTTTGTAAAAACTGTTCTGCGGTGTTGTGCTGTCGCATGGCACCCCTTCAGAAAGCAAAGGTAAGTGGGGATATGGTCACAATTGTCTTATAAGTATTTTTAGCTTGCTTTCTAAAAGAGTCAAGGATCTCTGCAAATGCTTTGGCCATTTGACTGACCTTTTGGGCTTTTTTACTCACTGTTAAATTCAGTTGAACTCAAGGAACTTGCTCCTTAAACTAAGAATGCTAACTTGCTACATGTTTTTATAAAAACTAGAAATTAGAGTCACAATAATGCCACGGCCATCTGTTATTTCCATAATTTAATTTTCTTTAAGAAATCTTTTGGTAAAAGGAAGTATTACAAGAATGAGTTAGATTTCTGCCACTTTTGCTTTCTGGAGTGGAAGAAAGGAGATGCAAGTTTGATTGAGTTGAGATTAATTATTATAACATGATTGCACTGTATCAAGTCACTGTTTAGTGTATGACAGCCTCTGTATCCACATTCAGGTTCTATTCTGTAAATAATCCTCTTTCTCCTTTTACGTACTGTCTCTTTGTTATACATCCCTTCAAATATAGAGAAAATGGCAAGTAATCTGACATAGGCATTTACATAGATAAAACAGCAAGTAATCTGACGTAAGCATTTACAGAGATTTGTATTTTTAGCAGGGAGAAGGAGAAGGAAGCATCATTTTAGCCTGTTTATCAGTGAACTAAATATATAGTTTTGTTAGCTATTTGCTTAGCTACGGCACGTTCCCCATCATCTGTGCCCTTCAGATCCTGTCAAGTAGCATTTTCTGCCCACTTGCAAAAGTCAAATTCTGATGTCTGTCTCCTGCAGATGTGTAGCTTCTTGTCTGGCCACAGTTAGAAATAGCTTCAGAATTGCTAGTTTTCATGCTTTCCTTTAGCCTCTGAATGAACTCATTGGATTGTTGTTGACATAATTATTTACAGCAAGTAGACTAGCAGGCTCTAGGGGATACTCTCGTGTAACTCACAGCAAAGTGAGTCCCAAAGAGATGAAAATGACTGAGGGTCTTCTCCCTTCCTCCTTCCAAGAGTTGGCCCAGTTCTTAATGCAGGTTTTAAAAGCATTTCATTGTAAAACTGTTCAGGTGTATGCTGAAATTACTCTTCTTACCAAGTTTTATACAGCATTAAAAGGATGTTATTTGTGACTACTTGGAGAAAAGTAGTTTTCCTGATGAGCATCCACTTTGTACATATGTTTCAGCTTAAATTTTAGCTATGTCTTGTTTTTTTTTTTTGCAGTGTACTTGTTTGCCTGAGTTGTGTCTGTGTTCGTAATTTGTCACTAAATCCTAGCAGTAATATGGTTTTCTTTTCACTGCCATATTTGGCCAATAGCTTTCTTAAATTATTATCCTGTCCAACAAATAATTTTTATTATTTCCTATATTTTGTCATAATTTACAGCAACACCAAACTGTATTGACAATTACTTTAATTTTTAAACCTGAAGGAGACAAATGACTGAGACAAATACCATTTAGCGTAGGAGGGTAGAGCGGGGAAGGAAATGTGTGGCAGTTTGTTCTAGCCTTGTGTTTGATCTTCTGCTATGGCTGCACTTCTTATGAGGTTTATTCCATGATTAAGCTGGAACTCAACTTAATGTTTCTGCTCACACTCTGCACTCTACTTTTTTTTTTTTTTTTTTTTTCCTTAATATTAACACATGTCAAGATATGGCCAGCATTCGCACTAGCTGTGTATATATTCATTGTATGCACTTTGATTCCTTTTTAAATGTTTTTCCTGTCAGTCATTCAGAGCTGTTGGTAACTACTGCTAGTAGGATTTGCCAGGGGATTTGTCTTGACCTTTTGGCATAGATGTTTGCCCATCTAAATTACCACAGACTTCAGTCTCTAATGAGGACTGATCTAAGTGGTATACTGCACTTTTGCTACGTTTTTAACACTGCTTACTAGGATCTGATGTTAAATGTACTTGAAATAATTGCTCCTTGGGAAGGGAGAACCTTTAAACTCGAACATCAATACCTGCAATTAGGAAATGTAACGCACAGTCACGTGGATTTCTGTGGACTATGGCCTAAATTTCATCGCTGTTGTATTCCTCATGTATATTCTGGGAGGTGAGTTACCACTCCTGAATCAAGGCATTGCTGCTGCCAGCCAGCACTCCGTTATTTGAATACAGGCCTTTGTGCCTACTGAACTGCACACAGTTGTTGCTCCATTTATATTTTCCCTGTATGCTTTCCAACATGTTGGAGAAACACACGATGTCTCTTCAGTAGTACATTTTTCAGACAGCCTCATGAAGCTGTATTCAGCACCTTCACCTCTGCAGCCCAGACACTTCCAGATTAGAAGGCTAATGAACTTTCTTTAACCAAATACCTAATTTGATTAATTCATCTCTAGGATCCGTTTCCTTTCTGGGAGCAGTGGAGTTGTCTCAGCTCTTCTTTTGGGGATTCTAGAGACTGGAAAAATTTCATCTCCCTGTCATCTCTTCTGATACTTTACAGCACCTCATTGGGAGCACCCATTGGTGATAATGAAGTTGCTTTAAAAAGAAGAGAAGCTATTTTCCTTAATAGCAATATGTAATAGTTAGGATTTTTTTCTTTCCATCCTCTCCTCTGCCAAAAAAAAAAAAAAAAAAAATTTTGAACTGAACCTGACTGTGTAATACTGAGAATGTGATGCTAGCAGTCTGATGAAAGGGATTAAACCTTGGATTACTGCCTTAATTAAACTGAAATTAAATTTTCAGTATCAGCCTTTGACTGTTCTGTATGATAAGCCAACAAGTTAAGAATTGTGAAAGAAAAGTTAAGTATGTGGGAGTTTTATTTATGCCGAATAAGCAGGTTTCATGTTTAAATAAGACTTATGCACCATAGAAAATTTCTAAAGAAATGATGAATTTACATACATTAAATGATAAAGATATTTCCTACCCGAGAGTGCCCATTCCTAAAATGCAGTAATCACATATACTGTCAGGTAAGTAACTAAGATGCTCGGGAATTGGACAAGCAGCTACAGACTATGCCACTAATTCTAAACTTCTGTCTTTTTTGCAGGTAGTGCGACTGTTAAAAACTTCTCCAGAAAAACCTATAACATTAGCGATTGGTGATGGTGCTAATGATGTGAGCATGATACAAGAAGCCCACGTTGGCATAGGTAACTTTTGTCAGAAGTGGGGAAAAAAAAGATGCAGCTTTTAGTGGAGGGTTAGAACGTGAATAGTTTTAATCTAAATATGTATTTCTAAACCGCTGAACTCCTAACGCTTGTGTACCTCTCCAATACATTGTATTAGTCTGAGTCATTTCTTGTAACTGAATTCTAGTGTAATTTAAAATGCAAGGCTGCTTGCTTTTCCAAGTTTTATGATTATTACATAGCTGAGCATTATTCAGAGGCTCTACTATTTACTGTCTTAAGAGCGAAAAAATAAAAAAAAATAAAAAAATATAAAAATAAATATATCCGAATGAATTGATCCCATCACAAGCATAGTTTTGCAGGTGTAAGTGTCAGATANTAAATATATCTGAATGAATTGATCCTATCACAAGTATAGTTTTGCAGGTGTAAGTGTCAGATATAATGCCTTATTTCATAACTGAAAGTTGTTGAAGTGTGTAAAAAAAATAAGATGACTCATATATGTTTATTAAACTTTCATTTCGCAGATGCTTAATCTGTTGTTCACCAAATTTTACAGGTATCATGGGTAAAGAAGGAAGACAAGCTGTAAGAAACAGTGACTATGCAATAGCACGGTTTAAATTCCTCTCCAAGTTGCTTTTTGTTCATGGCCACTTTTACTATATTAGAATAGCAACCCTTGTACAGTACTTTTTTTATAAGGTAAGTCATTGGAGTGAGGTTAATGAAAATAAATGTGTAACCCTTTCCCATCAAGAAAGGGATGCTAAATGTTTCCTTCACTTTTGTTTTGCAGAATGTGTGCTTTATTACACCACAGTTTTTATATCAGTTCTTCTGTTTGTTTTCACAACAAGTAAGTATTGGATGTCGTTCCTCTTGGTAAACATATATAGGATCACTAGAAAAATGTGGAGGAAACAATGAATTATTGCCCTCCCGCTCACTCCCTTCCAAAGCAAATGTGTTGATAGATTTTCTGCATCTGCTTTATTATTGCCAATGAGTGAATTGATAGGTTGGTTATGTAAGTACAACTCTCTACTTAATAAACACACATAACTAGATGCTTATTGATACTATCAGTGAGAAGACTTTAAAAAATATAAATAATTTTCTTTACAACACGCAATCTTTGTTTCCATTTTCAGACGCTCTATGACAGTGTATACCTGACTTTGTACAATATTTGTTTCACTTCCTTGCCTGTCCTGATCTACAGTCTTTTTGAGCAGCATGTGCATCCGCATGTATTACAGAGTAAACCTGTGCTCTATCGGTATGTATATCCTCTATATTGCTACAGTCACACATCATTTAGAAAAAAAGTGGCATTTGCAGATGTATTTGCTGTTATGCATTCCTGCATTATTTGTTACATGTATTTCATATAATTTTTTATTAACTATCTTAAGGGAGGAAAAACTGAAGTTAAATAGTTTTCATCCCTAAAGCTAATTCAAATTTGGAATTCAAGAGAAATATATTTTTAAGTCACTTGTGTTAAGACTGGAAGATAACTGAGCAGTGGGCTAATGTGATCTGTAAGGTCCTCACCTATTACATGTAGGAGTTGGAAGCCACTCAGACGAGAAAAACTTGTACACTGTGGTTAGGTGAATCACAGCAAAAATGCTTTACTAAACAGAGAAGTGATTTTCTGTAGAATTAGATGTCCTCCCAGTGGTAGCATATTGCACTGCATACTGCTTGTTGGAGAAAAGTATATATTTCTTAGAAACTACTTCTCCATTCCCCTTTCTTCTACCCCATCCCTTTTCCCTGCCCTGCAAAGATCTTTTAAGCTGAACAGGATTGAAAATGTTAGGAGATCTGGCCTTTTCTTCATCTTACAATTCTCCCTCTAAGGAGAGGAATTCTTGTTTGTGCTACTCTGACCTTGACCCATTCAGCACATTGCATAAAGCAGAGACAAATAATGACAGTAAATTTGAAGTTGTTGTTTTATCCAGGTTAAACTTTTTTTTTTCCTTTTTTGAATGTTAGCATTCACTGAATGCATCACTGAGTTTATTAAATGCAGTGGAAGGTTGGGTTTATGCTAGCAATAGCATTTGTGCAAAGTAGCTGATATATAAAACCAATCTGAAATCCAAAATCTGTTTTATTTCTGCAGAGACATCAGTAAAAATGCCCATTTAGGGTTTAAACCATTTCTTTACTGGACCGTCTTGGGCTTCTTCCACGCATTTGTTTTCTTTTATGGCTCGTATCTTCTAATGGGAGAAGACACTTCTCTGCTGGGAAATGGCCAGGTAAAATACTGTAATAATAGCAATAATTCGTAGTGATTTTTTTTTTTTTATGAATTTGGCAAAATTCTGTTGTGTTAGTTTACTCAAAATTATTCATATTTTGCCAAATGTTTTGAGTTTTATGAACTACATAAATATCAAAGAGGGTTTGCCTTTATTCCTTTATTCTCTCAGCATTAATATTTTTTTTAAAGTGAGGAATCTGAATGAGGAAGAATGTGATTAGGTTTATGTTTTGAGTGAGTGTTTCTCTGGCAAAATTTGTGATGTAGAACTTTCCCATTCCAGTTAGCACAATTCTTTAAATTACAGATAGTAATACAACATTACATTTTTGCTTTTCTGCTCTGTTAGTGATGTTTTCTTTCACTTATAAGAAAGACTTCCTGTTTTAAGAAAGCATGTATCTTTGAAGACCAGTTCTTTCTAGATAAAAAAAGTGTTGCAGTTGTCTTCAATTTTGTTTTTGTTTGTTTTGTTTACTTTGATGCCAAAATCAGATCTCATTAGTATTCAGATGAGCATTTGTATTCATTCAAAACTCATCTTGAGTTGCTCTTAAAACTTCACTGCAATGTCAAATATTGGCTTCTCTTGAACATTCTGTATAAAATTCAGCACTTTCTGATCTGAGCGTAAAGTGTTAAAGCTTCTTTTGAAAATGCATTATTTAATTACTAAGAATTTTTGAAAATCAGCTGCCATGGGCTTCTTTTAAATTATTCTTTTTAACTTATTGGTTTTTTAACTATTTGATAATCTTTTTAAATAAGTCTGCTTTATTTGATCCTTTCTGCTTTAGAGAGGTGAAAGTTAAGGAGAAAAGTCACAGAAAGCAAAACTCACGTGAAAGCATTACAAGGCTACTTCCTCACTTCCCTGCTTCTGAGCTCCTTTATCCGTTATAGAAAAACTAGATTCTGCTTCTCTCTCATAAAGCTATTTTAGCTAGCGATCCAAAATGCATTTCAGCATGTATTCAGTGTGCCACTCTTGCTACTGACAGCGACTACATGCTCATTCCCGTGTAGCCTTTAGTAGGGTTGCAAGTTATGGTACTTCACCCAAAATCCCATCATTACGTCTTCATACTGGTTTTCTGGTGTGAGATGATGGGCCTGAGCTCAGCAGGCCTAGCAAGGAAAAGGTTTCTGCATTGTCCAGAATTGTGAAGTGGGTAAAGCCAGGAAGAGTGCGAATTGGTGTTTGCAGAGAAAGGAGCAGTAAGTGAGGGTTGATACAGCTATAGCTAAAGTACCAAGTAGTGTTTGATTTAATTAAAAAAAATTAAAATAAAATAAATAGTTCTGTCTCAGCCTAAAACATTTCTTACAATCAAGGGATGATTTTCTTTGTGCTGCCATTTTTACAGACTACGTGAGTTTCCGGTTGAAATAATTGTGAATTGGTAATGGAATTTCCGTAGCTTTTTAATGAAGTGACTTTCCACTATGGANCAGTAAGTGGGGGTTGATACAGCTGTAGCTAAAGTACCAAGTAGTGCTTGATTTAATTAAAAAAAAAAAATAAAATAAAATAAATAGTTCTGTCTCAGCCTAAAACATTTCTTACAATCAAGGTATGAATTTTTTGTGCTGCCATTTTTACAGGCTACGTGAGTTTCCGGTTGAAATAATTGTGAATTGGTAATGGAATTTCCGTAGCTTTTTAATGAAGTGACTTTCCACTATGGATCAGTGCATTTCTGAGCAGTTGTCAACTAAGTCAAAGCCCTTCACTTCAGAATTGCTTAGTAAACATCTACAATGTGGAAAGAGACTTTTTACTTTGTATCTAGTGACAAATGTGTGTATTTCATAAATCCAGAGTCTGTATTAATGTAAAATCCCTGGAGAAGGTTTTTATATGCTTTCTCATATAAATTAACTTCAAGATTCTTTGCATATAACTAGAGAATGAGCATCCTAGATTAGAGCTTTGCTTTCAGATGTCCTTTGGCTACTCATGTTTTCTGTAAAACATGAGTAAAACAAAAAAAAATAGAATGTATTTGGAGACATCCTCTCTGTATTTGCTAACAGATGGTTATTGGAACTGTTAGAGCTGTGTGTCGCAGTAAAATATCCATGGTGGATAAAGTCGGTTGCAATTTTAATGTGTGCCAGAAAAAGGAAAAGATAAATGTAATTGAAATTTGTGTACCAGGAGTGTTCCCTTATAGCAGTCTGCAAGAAGGTATCTCAGTACGTGACTGTGTGATGGAGCATCAGGTCAGAGCCAGTAGAAAGCTCATTTTTCATTCAAATGATCATTTTGGAGCAAAGCACAGTAGAGCAGATTGTACGTAATTTGTTTATATTTGTGGTTTATTAGGCTTACATCGACACATTGTGCAACAACTTGATCTTTTAGTTCTTTTTTTCCCCCCTCTTTCATGCTGTGCATGTCGTCAGATATTGAAACCTAACAGGCAAATGGTAAGAGCCTAGAAAAGGAGGAGATACAAACTATTGTATCTGTTACTTCACAGGATTAAAGGATGCAGCATCGACAATGCAAATGTGTTCAAAAATAAAATGGTGGCAAAAACCCGTTCATATTTCATATTCTAACTCTGTGACCCTTTAGAGCAGTGTTAGCAAAGACACTTTCTTTCACAGGTTGCAAGAAAGCGCTAGTCTTATTTTACTTCAAGATACTGCTTGTCCAACGTGCCCCATTATTTTTCAAACCTGTAGTAGTCTTCAGAAGGCCTATAAAAACATATGCTACCTTTTAAAATTGTCAGTAAATCCAAAGTCATCACTCCTTTTTTTTTTTTTTGCCATGTGAAGTAGAATTATGCTATGAAAAGTAGAGCTATTTTTGCCATGAAAAGTAGAACTATTAATAGGGTGCTGGGAGAGATCAGGTTTGGTTTTGTTTGTTTGTTTTAATTTTATTTTGAGCAGGGGAGTCAGCTGTGTATCAAGGAGTATAACTGCATTAACCCCAGTTTTGCCTCTCTGTGCTGTACTAACCACTCCAGTCCAGGATGAGTTCCATTGCCTGTCTGCATGCAGCACCTCTCTCCTTGCTTGCTTATTTTATTTAATGATAACTGTTAAAAAGAGGGCTTGTTGGGTATGTCACTGACAAAACCAGCTGCCAAAAAGCTGCGTTCGCCGTGAGCATCCCAGATCCCTTGGGCCCTTGCAGAAAGGCTGTTGTGTCCGGGTTGCATGCGGGCACACGTCGTACGAAGCCGACCTCCCCGCTTGCTTGTCAGAGCTGCAGGTTTGTTGCTGTAGGACATGTGCAGACTTTAGGCTCACTTTGTGTAGACAAGAAACTACAAAAATGACAGAATCATAATATTTTAGGAATAAAGCTTAACTGTTTTTAAACATTTGTTCTTTGGCCTTGAAAAAAAGTGTCTTTCTGTAGTGTTTTCTTTGACAGATATAATGGCACCATTATTTTTGAATTGTAAAACTGTGCTCGGAAAAAAAGCAAACCTTTGAATGATGCTGCATGTTAAAAATGATCTGGAAATGTTTAAACTCAAATTGAGAAGTGTTTTGCATTTATTTTGATTGAGTATTTGCCACCCAATATTTGCTTTTGGTTGGATGTTTACACTTAACTGCTGGATTTGGTATTTTCATTTTTCTATCATTCCATGTTCCTGTATTGGGCTTCTTCATCTTTCATGTAGCCTTTTTGGTGATCTGTTTTGAACCAAGAAGGAATATAACTTGTGGTCTGTTAGTTTTGCTCTTATGTTATAAGCTATATTTGTTCCTATAGTAGTTTGTGTTGTATTCTTCCTTTAAATGTGATCAGTGAAGTCGCGAGCTTCTGTCCATAGACTTGTGGCAATAGTATAGCTGACTTGAGAAAAAATCTGAATTATGAATGTTCTTAACTGATCTCTTTCTGTGACATTTGCCTTGCTTTTATTTAGATGTTTGGAAACTGGACATTTGGCACTTTGGTCTTCACCGTCATGGTTATAACTGTTACGATGAAGGTATGATATTACAGTATTTATTCCTTGGGCTCGGATTTATAGTCAAGCACATAATGCGATATTAATTCTAATTTGATTTGAAGGTAAAACAAAGTATCGTTTATTGAGGGATCCAGATAGACATTTACGTTTCCTGATAGATAATAGTTTACTTCATAGTTTGTGTTCCAACAATATTTAGTGTTCGAGATGAAATTTTGCAATATATTAAAATTACTTCAGACCAGTATTTGTCTTTTTTTTTGAAGTAGGGAGAAAATAAGTTCATTAAAATTGCTATTTTTGTTTTAGATGGCACTAGAAACTCATTTCTGGACATGGATAAACCATTTTGTTACTTGGGGATCCATTGTGTTTTATTTCATATTCTCCTTGTTTTATGGGGGAATTATCTGGTGAGTTCTTTCTTCTCTCCTTCCTATAACACAACTGATGAATGAAATTATGAAAGAAGATTGCATTGAAGTAGTGTGTTCTCCCCTATTGCTTTGAATTTTGTGATAGATATTGGAAAACAAAACTGTAAACCTGCAATGGCGTTTGCCTTTGAGTCTTTTTGAAGTTACAGCCACGCTGTTAAGCTGTCGTGTGTTGAAGGACAGGAATTACTGGTATCCAACAGGTGTGACTATAAAAATCATAGAATGATTATGGTTGGAAAAGACCTTCCAGATCGAGTCCAACCGTAAACCCTTTGAAACCATGCCTGCTAAACTATGTCCTTGAAGACATTCAGGGCAGACATAAAGACATTATCATGTATTATCATGCTTTTTTTATATAAAGACATATTTTTAGAAAGTAGATAGTGTTGCCAAAGGTTCTGCATAATAGGTAGATATTTGCAGTGCAGATACAGATGGTGAAGTTAGAATCAGTGAAGGGATAAGCTTTTCTGCTTGGGTTTTGAGGTTTGAAGGGACAGGACATTGATTCCCTCCAACAGAGTTTATAACAGACTTTTGTTTCCTAAGTTCTATGCTCATATTTCCCCAGTGTTTCTTTACTCTTGGTTCCAAAGCATTGCAAGACTTACTCCCAGACTCCATACAATTCTTATTCTCATCCTAAGTGATTTGCTGGTTGACAAAAGTTTGGATGTTTTAGCCAGTCAGTCCTGTACTCTTGTTTCTAAAAGCTTAGGTTAATAATTGCCACCTCTCTTAACTTTTCAGGCCATTTTTACATACCCAGGACATGTACTTTGTGTTTGTTCAACTGTTGTCAAGTGGTTCTGCTTGGTTTGCCATAGTCATCATAGTAGTTGCTTGTTTGTTTCTTGATGTCGTGAAGAAAGTTCTGTACAGACATCTACAACCAACAAGTACTGAAAAAGCTCAGGTAATGTTATGTTTTTCTATTTAACTTGATTAGTACTTAGAAGAATATGTTTATTAAAATCTTTCTTGTTAGCCAGTTAATCCTTCCTGTGATATTTTAGCATTTAATCCACCTCTTAATTTTTTTGTGATATTTAATGCATAACACAGTGATCTCAAATGCATAAGATAATGTTCTCATATGGAAAGATAAGTGGAAATTTAAAATTACCAAAATTACGACACCATTTTACAAGAAATTAACACTAAAAATAATCGATTTATTAACAGTACAGTTATTTACAGAGGAATCATTCCTTTACATCTCAGGTTACAACTCTTTAAAAGGCTTATATTGCACATTTTTAATACTACTTTAAACCTGGTAACTAAACTTTCATTTCTGTCTAGATAGAAACTCTCACTTCAACTGTAATTGACATTGAATAGTACTTAAAAATGTAATGAAAGTAAAAATTTTTCAAATTACTTTAGTAGAACTTGGTTTAATTAGTATTTCTTAAATCTTCATCATACCGTATGCCATGTCTTTGGTTGTTGACTATATAATTAAAGATAATTATCTGTATGGTGTTTTCATAAATTCATGGATGAGGCCTGAACAACTACTGCGATAATAGAATCTTTCTCCTCCTAACACAGACCACACACAAACTCCTTGAAGTCACGCTTTTATAAATGAGGCTGCCTTTTAGGTACAAAGCTCATCTGTGTTGCAGTGCTGTTGTTCTTAGTGACAGTAGTGGAGAAGTCATCCTCATGCATTTCTCTAATAGCTCTTCTCTCTGGTTTCAGTTTTCAGCATTTTATGTTTTTATAACATTTTTTGCTATATTGAAGTTGTCTTCTGTTACCAACTTTTTTTCCATTACTAGTTATTTGATCAAGTTAATCTTCTCACTGACAGAATACATAGGTTGGATATGAATCTTCCTGTAAAACCTGTTTTCCAATCTTTTAATAATTCTTGTGTTTCTTCTGCGTCTCTTTTGCCATTTTTTATGCTCCATCTGGAATTCTGAATGTCACCGTTGCCCACAGTATTCTAGCACAGCATATGTCAGTGTCAAGTATGGAAGTAATGAATCTCCCAAATGTATTCAATTTACTAAATAATATAGGTCACCAATGTGTTATCTTCTCTATCCTTTTCTCTTCTGGAAGTGATTATTTTGTTTTGCTTCCAGGTCATTGCTGAGAAGCCTAATGGCATAGGGCCCAGAAAAAGAATTGAAAGTGAATAGAAAAATGCCAGTTGATGATCATATCCCATTTACATTTATATTCTGAAACTTTATTAGAGTTTTTAATCCATGTAATGTATGCCATATTGATTTCTCTGGTCTTCTAGTTGCTTAATCCAAATTACCTTGAGCTATGTGCCTTACAGAACTCTTAATTGCATTACATCAATACTGATACCTCTAGCAGCTAACCTTTTGATTCTTTTGCTAAATGTATGTTGATTCCTTTTAGATTATTACCTTCTAATTTGTATGAATAAAAATCTGTATGAGACATTCTTACTTTTGTCGAGGATCATTGTCAGGCTGACATACCTAAAGTTAACCATGATACGCCAGTAACCCTTTTCAGAACTGGCATAATATTAACGGCTTTGTCCAGCCTTGGCATTTAGTATCCAAAATCCCAGGTAATGAACTGTGAGCTTTCTAAAAGCTTTTCCCCTAGACTTAGTAAAAATCTTGATAGCACATTATGCAGTTTTATTTTTATGGTGCATTTTCCATCCTTCCCATATTATTTACAGACAGCTTTTTCCATCTCGTGTTGGTGGGTTAATTTTCTCATGTACCTAAAAATACTTGTAAAAATAACAACAAAAAAAATCTTTAGTCTCTAACCTTATCTATACAATTCTCATTGCATTTTCTTGCTCTCTGACTGAATTCTGTCATTTTTTATCAAATTCTGTCAAACAGCTTTTGTTTCCATTGCATTTGTATGATAATGGGCATGATCAGGTATCTCTGTTAGGAAAGATCAGTGATTGACATCTTTCTTGTGGCTATAGCTTAGTGATCAAGGCCATTTTGATTTGTGCCACTCTACTAATAGCTTTTATTTTTCTGATTTCCTTTTTGCTTTGCCATTTACAACATCTGCAGTCGTATCCATGCTTAGTGAAATACTGCTTTTTTTTCCTGAAAACACCTGATTCCTGAAATTCAGCTAGGGACCTGAAAACTCAATTGACCAGAAATGCTTCATCAGCCATTCAGCCACTTGTGTGTGTATATCTGATACGTTGAAAAGGCATTTGCAAAAGAAAAGACATCTCTTTATTACTTTATTAAGACTTACTCTATTGATGTTTTTCTACTCATAATGGAATGGGCAACCCAACAGAATTGCACAGGACACTCTTGTAGTGAGGAGCTAGTGAGGATGACGGATTGACTTTGCCCAGTTATTCTCAGGAAGGGACAGAGTGCTGCTTTCATGATTTGTCATTAGGCTTGTTTTAAGAGCTCTAGGAAATACTCTTCTCTCCGTTTCAAAGCAGAGGAAAGGACTCTGCCGCTCACTTAGCGTTAGAAGAATGCCTGTCCAAAAAGATAAGCAAATTCTCTATAAAAATCATTTGAAGAGTGAATA
Organism: Crypturellus undulatus; assembly: GCA_013389825.1. Taxonomy (NCBI): domain Eukaryota; kingdom Metazoa; phylum Chordata; class Aves; order Tinamiformes; family Tinamidae; genus Crypturellus; species Crypturellus undulatus. Next base: position 47,471 of record VWPW01007522.1, read on the forward strand.
TGGAGCTTTGTATTGCTAATGTAATGGGTTTTTTCATAGTATACATGTACCCTGTGTCTAATGAAATTATTTTTAGTTCTTCCTTTTTGACTGTATGACTAAATTAGTGTATTTTCATACTAAATGAAAAATAAGTAAAGAGCTTTAGTTTACATTTTTTTTATCACAGCAAGAATTGTTACATGAACCAGTCACTAATTTTAAAAACTGTAGCTGTCTCAATTATTTTTGTTTCTATCCCCCGTGTTCTAAATTTTAAAATAGCTCACCGAGAGCAGTGAGCAGACATAGCACAATTTTCTGAACTGCTCAGCTGCTAATGCCTTTCCGAGCTAACAGCACCCTAGCCGTCTGTGCTACCCGACTGCGTGCTCTGAATTCACTGCGTCTGCAGGCATCTATCTGCCTTATGGCACGGACTGTGCATAGAGCTTGATGTTACATACCTCAATTTAGTATCCGCTCATAACATCAGCAGTTAATTAATTGTTCACCAGTTAGATATTACATGTAGCTAAGTTGTTCTTAAAAGAACAAAGAAATCTAACTGGTGGGAGAGAAAAACACTTGAGAAATGTTATTAAAGGTAAATCCTTAAATGCAAATATTATTCTATTTTACTACTTAAAAAAAAAAAAGAAAAATCTGTCCTATTTTGGAAAGTCAGCCCCAGTGTGAGCAAGAGACACTGGATTGGCACTGTCTTCTCCAATGCGCATGGGGTGAATGTGCCTTGGTATTTTGCCACTTTTTTCAACCACTAGAAGATCATCTAGGAAGAAGTGGCCAGAAGGATGATCTCAATCTTTGGGTAAATACAGATCGCTATTGAGGGGCGAAGTTAATACTGAATTAAGTCCCCTGATAAGGTATAGGCCTTTTTCCTCGGTGTGAAAGCTAAGGAACATTTAAGAATGGTCCTAGCAAACCATAACTGACTGGGGTGATCCCAGGAGCTGTCCTGAAGGTACTAGGCTTGTGTTCTGTATATGATGTGTGTTCCACTTAAATAACAATGTCTTGTCCTGTGTCTTTCTCTTAAAAAATTGCTGCTACTACTTACTGACATGTATGTTCCATCCCTTCTCTGTCCAATTGTAGATGTACTCCAACAGAGTTGCTTTAAGTGACGAGTTCATCGCACTGCAGCCATTGTCCAGGGCAAGGAATCAGCTGAGCAAAATTAGGTAGAGTAGGAGGGACAGCTCCTCATCAACTCTTATGCATGCTGAAGATCAACTAACCAGTGCTGAGAGAGATGGAAGAGGCATGAATACTAGTGGGTTGAGAGGGCGATATCTATAGTGCAGATACTTTCAGTTTGGTTTTTTTCTTGGCTTTGCTCTGTGTTTTTTGAGCCAGCTGCTTCTCCTAAGTAGCATGTGTCAGACATTCTTTTTTAGGGAAAAACATCCCTAGCATGATGCTCAACTTTCAGAATACAGATTTAGCTCTTCTTGCATTCATTTTTAAATAATCATAGTTTCTAGCATGGTTACGGTGCTTTTAATTTCTTTATGATCAAAATTAACAGTGCTTTTTGCATGTTGGATAATTTCATCTTCATAAGGCCGTGACAGAGAAATCCATGTATTTCAGGCAGCAGTTTATTGCGAGTGGTTTGCCCATTTTAATTTGCTTTCACTTGTTTTGAAAGTGCAAAAATATGTTTTAAGTTTGGGTGCATATGTCTACTTGTGCAGCAAGCTAAGGCTTTCTGTGTTTATTTCCTGCTTCTATAAAATGTTGTTTGTTTTCATTGTGTTACAGGTACATATTCCCAAAAGCATTTGAGTACAAAGTCTAACACATTATTCAAGAAAAAGATTAAAACATATCTGTGCACATAGAACAGAATTCTGAAACTTGTCAAATGCATAGAGTTCAGTATATGAATTGTTATCAAGATTTTCAGTTGTAAAACAAAAACATTCTTATGCATAAACCTGTATGACGTGTTATCACACCCTTAGCCATGTCTGTGTCCTATGGCAAGAAATAATTCAGGGAACACTTGGGTTTTTGTTTTTTTTTTTTAAGAATTTTGTAAAGATCACTAGGGTGTCAGTGATGAAACTTACGAGGTAGCACTAGGGCACCCAAGCAACATAGATTTGGGGGGGAATTAATTCCCATTTGTTTAATTAGGTGAAAGTAGGAGAGAAGCAAATGACCTTTGAAATAATTTGTAGATTATTTTCAAGAGTAAATTGAAACAAAAACAGCAAAAATCAGAAGTAGTAATAGGGTAAAAGGAAGCAAAAAGTGAGGAGAAGAGAAGGAAAAGGAAAAATTATTTCATTGCAGGTTTGCTTTCCCTCTGTCATAGAGAACAACACACTTGCAAGGAGAAATTTGGTGTTTGGTTCTTCCTCGCTTTACTGTTTTTTGACACACCAAAACATACCTGGACATCTGTGGCTTTCCAAGGAGTCAGTGTTTTTAAAATTCAGCTCTTAAAGCCATTAAAACAAAGGCAGACTGCACTATATGTCTTTGATTTTAGTAAACTTAGAAACGTGCTATTGGGCTTTTTACCTTTGTGACTTATGACACTGACATAATTCGCCTCTTAAAACTGCAGATGAAATCTATTTCTAGTGAGCCTCTCTTCTCACTTGATGATTACAATGAATGAGGTGGTGCATCACATGCACTGAAATTTTTACCATGAAAGATGCTGTTAAACTTTTAAAAACTGAGCAGATTTTGGGGGTTGTGTAACTGGGCGATGAATGAAAAATGAAACTGCCTACGAGCATAGCATTATAGTCACTAAAATATTGAGAATAGTAGAATACTTGCAAATTTGCAGAGATTTTCCTTATTTTACCCTGAAAAAGGGGTACCCCTGAAAAGGGGTATTAAAAAATTAACAAATGATTATGCAAATGCAGTTCTGATGTATGTCAGGCTTTTTTTAATTTGGAGTATGTAAATTTGTCCTTCCTGAGTGTCTTTTATTGCCTATTTGAAGTTGTGAAAGACAAGAACAAGAAAGAACCAAAGACTCAGGTTTCTGTAGTTCTTTATCCATAGTCAGGTGAAGATCCAAAATTATTCTATGGACCCTTAACTAAAACAGTAGAAAGGAAAATCAAATACTAGATGGAAACTATTTGCTTTACCATACTAAATAAAAGTGAATGTGGAGTGAAGACTGCTGGCTCATTTCTGTGGTGTGCAGGGCAGCTGTCTGTATATCAAAAGTTACAAAGCAGAGAAAGCAAAGAGAACTGGAGGAATGTGGAAAGAACCAGCTGCTTGGTCAATGTAGCAGTAAGTGGCTAATTCTGTGACACCTCGCTTGTTTGTGCCTACCCAGTATTAATTTTGCATCTTTTGTGACCGCAGCCTGCATGGGGGGTGTGGAACGGACTTTGTTTCTTTCTGTGTTGCATAAATATGTACTAAAAGCTTTGGGAAGGCTACAGCACCAAATTAAACCGGGTTATACTTTGTTCTGCAAATATGCTTGTTTTCCTGTTGATAAACAAAAGGAGAATAACTCTGAATGCGAATGAAAAGATATGTGTTGTTAGCATTTCTTTTTATATGCCTTCATAGGCATGAGAGTGTAGTAAATGCTTGAGTTTGTAAGTACATTTTGTGGTATATGGTAAACAACTTTACAGGGATCTTTTAAGTGTCTGTGAGTTTTGCACAAGTTAGAAATGCAGTTTTGTGCTCACATGTTAATTTTTTTTTTTTTTTTTTTACCTCTGACCTTTACTGTGCCCTTGTGAATTGCGATGAAGAGAAAATCGGGGAGCACAACTCAGATGCCTTATGCTCTCCAGTAGACTGATGACCGAGCACTTGCTTTTCAACAAATTTCTTTCTTTCCTATGTAGCTGTCTCTCCTGATGCTCTTGGAATGGGTGTGATAGGTGCAATAGAATGGGTGCAGTTCTAATCACTGATGGAATTAACTGTACTATGGATTTTTTACCTTTGGGCAGTATATAGATGTTGTATACAACATAAGGGAACACAGAAGAGGCTGTTAACTGTATAACATATATCTATGCCTCTTAAGCAGTGGCATGTACCTTAGCTTGGCCATGACTTTATTCCTTCCCCCTCTACCCTCCCATGATTTTACTGCTCCCTTGTTTTCACTTCCTTTCTGTACAGATCTACTTTCTTTTGCTGTCTCCATTCAAAGGCTCCTGCCTCAGTCTTTAAGGCCTCAATTACTTGTTTATGTTCTTTCCTCCTCTAGTTGCTGCTTCACATGATTTCCCTCCCAATAGCTATCATACCTTGTCCTCTCCAGCTGCACAGAAGTCAAGTGCAGACAGGTTCCTGTGCCTTTTATAGCCTAAATTTTCTGCAAGGAATTTGTGATTTCTGAGACGACCATCTATTCATGTGCAAACATGCACTCATATTACTGAAGTATATCAGAACATCTTAATATGCTGAACTTTGATCAAATGCAATCTCTTCTTTTATGGGTTTGAATAATGTCTAGCATAATGAAGTGCTGATCTATGAGCTAGTTCACAGAATTTCCAGATTTTATGAGAAAATAGTTTTCAATATTTATCTTTTTTCACAAAAGTAGACATAGGTACTTGAAGATACTTTTGTCTAATGATGTTAAAATAATGAATTAAGTTAGCATTGGTAGGTTTACCTGATTTAAGGAGATGAAGAGGAACAATACTTAAAAAAAAAAAAAAAAAGAAAGTTAAAAATGTAAGTGGCAGTGAAGCTAGAGGTCAGGATTTATGTTTTCTGTAAAAAACAAAATCTTTCCAATAAATTAATTGGGATTTGAGTATGCAGCATGCTAAGGGTTTAAAATATGAGTTGTATAGTAAGGCTTAAAAAGTAGGTTAGTAGCAGCCATCTCCTGAACTGTCTAAAGCGTCCGTGTGGCGTCAGACACGTTGGCATCTGGGGTCTGAGCTCAAGAAAACACTGGAGTGTGCTTAACTTGACATACAGGATTAGGTTTCCTTTTCAGCAAAGCACCAACTGCAGGCTTCAGTGGGATTAAATGTTTAGCTGGAATGTCTGTCCTATGGCACATAGGAAGACCTACATCATGAGGAACAAACTGAAATGATCCTATCTATTACAGAGAGAAAAAAAAAATCCCAAATCAAAACTAGATTACCAAATTACTACTTTCCCCTTTTCTAGTCTGTGGTGCATAAGAAGTCTGTGGTGCCTTCTAATACTTGAGCACCGATTAAAGCATGATCGATTCATCAATTAACTTGGAAAAAAATGCCTCTTTTTCATGTAAATATGCCTTGTTCTCTCAAAATCATGTCTGTAAAGTTCATTAAACATGGTAACTGTTGTAAATCACTGTAAGCATGGTGCTTGATAAGCTGTGTTGCTTTTCTGTCCTTCTAGATGGAAGAAGATAAGGGTTCAGTCAGCTCAGCAGGTGACTTTGCTGAAAGCAAGCACAGAGGGGAGGACAATAGGCAACTGCTAGACCCATCTAACCCGCAGGACAGTTCTTACGTTCACTAGGTAGTACTCCCATTCTACCCTATTGTGTGTGAACATGTTTTTTTAATATCTATCATACTTAGTCAGTCATGCAGCCATCTCCAAAATACCCATCTTTTTTTATAGCTGCAAGAAAATCTCCATCATAGTATGTGGGTTTGGTTTTGCTTATCAGACAGAATCGCTATCTTTTGTTCAGCATTTCAACTGCTTTTTGATTTATTACATGAAATGGTCCATTATACGATAAAGTAATATGTTGTTGTGATCCCAGATCTTACCTCTTGAACTTTATTTGCAGCTGAAATATGAGTGCTATCAGGTATTTCTCTAGTTTTATTAATTTTTCTAAGCATTGGCTCTCCTGCCATTTGTTTTCTTAAGATGTGTTTTCAGGTTTTTCAGAAACCATTTGGCTCTGCTGCCTTAGGAGCTTTGTCAGGCTTTACTTCAATATAAAATTATGTCTGTATTTGTCCATAACAGTGAGAAAAATGATTAAAAGAGATTCTATAACATAAGTGTTTTCCACCCAGGCAGTTGGCATAAATGTAAAAATATATATTTACCAGGCAGTGACACACAACCTACCTACATGGTAACTGCATTTATTTTTAGGTTGTGTCCTTAATGCTCTCCTAGTATTACTTTACATTTAACTGTAAATTAGATAGTAGAATTAGAACAGTAAACGTTATGTCTGAGGTTCTGTACGTTTGCTGTCTAAAAAAGGATAATGTTATGTCTTAAATCATGATTCCAAGTCTTTATATGAGTATCTGACTGGGAAATATTGACACAGAGCTGAGGAGTCATTGGGAGCAGGTTTGGGTGACTTTCTGGTTATTCTTTTTGCCCGTTTTTGACAGCATCTAGGACTGCTGCTAGTTCTCAGCCAGCAGGTAGTTTCACTACTGCTTTCTCTGCCAGGGGCTGTGAAGGTTGAGATTTAGCCTGCAGAGAATTTATGCTGCTTAATGAGTAGCAAATAAATATACAGGAAAATACAGAGGTATTCACTGGAAAGTAATAATCATTTGTATATGATCAAATAGATTCTTTCTCCTTGCAACAATCAGCTGCAAATAGAAATGTGTTTTAATCTTGGCATACTACTGAAGGCAGTTGTTCCTAAAACTCTTCTAATTTATTCAGCATCCGATGGAGCAAAGGGGAGATATGTTTTCTTCGGAGATATTTAATATTTTTTTCTGCAAAGCTGTAAATTGTGCTGTTCCTAATTAAGATATGGTCTGTGGCAGTACCGTTGTGAAAATGTATGAAGGCCATCAAATAAGGAAGTTCAAAGACATGAACTCTGCTGACGTTTGTGGTTGTGGTTTGTTGTCCTTGGGTGTGGGACTTTTGTTTTTACCAAAAAAAATCTTTGTAGTTCTGTTGGTTGCAATGGTTCTGCTCCTGTCTTTAGGTATTTACAAATTCTCTCATCGTATTCAATGTTCAGTTTGTGTCAGGAGACCTTAAGAGCGAGTGCCAGGTAGGTGGAACTGCACATCCTGACTGCACTGCTCGTTCATGGCCTCTGAGTTACTGCAACTGAAACAGGGATCAGTTTGTAATTCTTTCTGAGCATTCATTTAATTACTAATTGTTGACACTCCTGTAGGCAGTGTGTTAGGCAGTGCTGGAGGGAAGGACTGCAGACATCACCATGGAGGTAGAACAGAACACAGGAGTGATACGAGTCAGCACCAGTTCTGCCCACATCAAGGTTCTGTATTCCCAGTGGCCCGGAAGATCAGGCTGTTCAGTTGGCCCTTGTGCTCCCTCCTTTCCCCACCAGCTGAAGCTTTCTCGCAGCTTTCCAAACCCTTTGGTTCCTGTTAGTAGGAATTGTGCTGTTATGAAGATGTAATCTGTGCAACTGCCTGCTTTGGAGGATTGGGAAGGAAGAAGTCTCATAGTTAACCATCCCAGTAAGGAACTTGGACGTTCTTTGCCTTCCGTGTATTTGGAAAGTGTTAGTGGCGTGAAGGGAAGTGGAAAGTCTGGAAACTGAAGTCTTTCAGACAGCAGTCTTCCATCTCGGCTTCCATCACCGTGTGGAAAAGGGGAAGTTCTCATAGTGAGCTGTGCCTTGCAGGAGACTAAGACTCCTCTCAGACTAGCTTTTTCACCGACCTGTGTGTTTGATATTTGTTTGGCTTGATGCTGTTTATGGAGAGTTTGAATTTAGAAGACTTTCCCACCCTCTGCCTCTTCTTGTCCTTTTGGAAAGGATACCAAAATCCATTTCGGATACTCTTTCCAGCTTTTCAGTAGTGCTAAATTTCAGTTAGGTTTTAGTTGTGTTGCAGTTGATTCATATTCAAGAATAATAGAGCAGAATGCTAATAGATGGCATTTAATACCCATACATCTCTGTACAGCTTCTTTTGTTTTATTTGGGTCTCTTTCTCATGTACTAAGAATGAACAGTAGAAAACAATTGTGAATTGTTCTTCCTACTGGCATGAATCTGACTGAACTTCCTTAATACCACTCTGTTGTTTGTACTTAGATAAAGATCTTTACAAAATGAGGAATGTGCTTTGGTTCCTTTTCCAAGCCTGGGGTGGTAGTCATTAGTAGGCTAATCTAAATCAGGAATATAAATTGCTGTAGCAAGTTGCATTCTGTAGTGCTGTATTTGCAACTCTAGCTGTATTCCGGAGTACTTGAGGAATAAGGAAAGCTTATGCCAAGTTTGCTGCACTTTACTTAGCAATTTTGATCTAAAGTTTTGCTTCTTGATAGATTTCGCTTAAAGTAGAAGACTTGCAGCTTGTATATATTGCAGTATCTCCCCTGAGGGTTAATGAAGGCATGACAGCTTATAGTGCATGAGGCTTGCTCCTGAGGTTCCTTACAGCTGTATCACCCGGAATTGCCAGCCTCTGTTTCCATCATTAAGCAAGGATGGTGCTGAACAATCACCATGCTCTCAGTAAGGCTGTCTTCAAACCTTGGCAAGACCAGTGGGCCAAACGTTTGTGGCAATGGCACTTAGAAAGGGAAGTGGTGACATTATTGATCACTGTAGTTTCCCTATAAAGTTTAAAAATATTCAGGGCTAATTTTAAGAAACTGAACGATGACATCCTTATTGCTGGAGTCACCCAATACTGATTTTCTTTTTTTTCTCCCTCCTTTTTTTCCAGCTTACTGAGACAGGTTCAGGTATCAACTGCTTGGACTCCATGTGCTGCTTCTCAGATGGGGAAACAGCATGCACACCTCTTAGAAGAATGCTGGAACGACTAATGGGAAGATGTAGCTCTACCCGGGTCAACAGGTGTGGAATTTCTCTCAATAGCCTTTGCTGCAGGCGATTCTCCTATAAACTGGAACCCGATGAGCCCGCAGCTATAGATGTCTAGTAAACCAGCTGCAGGTTTTACTTACTTATAGGAAATGCAACTCTTTATTGTACTTTTTTCATCCTAGAAATTTAGTTTCTTGTTTCCTTTTGAGTGCTTTCTTTTGGGATGGTGGGGGGGAAATGGTTTTCAAAAGATTTCTCTTAAAACGGTTAGTTTGGCTTACTACACGATCTTGTGTTGTATCTGTAGTAATTTTTCTTGATTTGTACATTCTTCTCTTTAGAAAAAATCAAGCCTCAATGCTGTGCTTATTCTCCTGGTTTATCTTTTTTTTTTTTTCTTTTTTCCTTCACGAATCAGGAATTCTTTGTAAAATCAAAAGCCTTTTCCCTTTCTTCTTGATGTACAACCTCCATATATTTACCTTGGAGCTTGGATTACTTCTGAAGATATACACAAGGCTCACACCCCCCTGCCCTTAAATAGAACTTCGTTGTTAGAAGGAGAGTCTTTAAATCTTTCAGCCATTGATTGATATGAAAATTAAATATTTTTGTAGTAAAACTTTTATAATCTATTTCTAAAATCTAAGTAATTGACAGAACAGAGCCTTCAGGTTCTAAGAATTTTAAGCATTTTTTTCAGTATTAGAAGTATGTTGTCAAAATCATGTGTGCCATTTGAAAGTATGTGCTAAATAAACCTTTTCCTTCTCAATCCATATGTGTGAAACAAACCTCAATGGGTTAAAAGCATATTAGAGTATCCAGAAATATTTCGAAGGAGTCATACTGCTCTTGCAGCAGCCATAACTGTGATAAAACCTCTTACTAATCTGCTAATGTGCCATCCTAGCACTTCCAGATAAAGAGGGCTAGCTAACAAACATGGAAATATTTGGGGGCAGAAGTAAAAATAGTCTTTTGTACATCGTAATCTCTCAGTCCCAGAATGATATCATAGTCCTTCATTAGTCAAAAGGCAAACCTAAAGAAGTTTCACTTCACAGATTTTTGAGGGAACTCATTTGATATCTGAACAACTTTGTCCCCTTTACTTAACGGTTGTGGTATCGTTCATTCCGTATAAAATCTCGTGTGAGTAATTTTCACTGACACACTTTGTCAGTTCTGAATTTCTCCTCTAGGTATTGACTTGGTGTGAAGTACATCACTGTTTTGAGACTTGTGTTAAACAACAGTGCCTGTAGTTTCCATCATTTTCTCTCTACTGGCTTACTTATGAAATTTTACTCAACATTTCTACAAATCTGGGATATGATTATGCAAGATATTTCATTCTATATGAAAAAAGCAACTGTTATGATCAAGTACCTTTTCATCAAAACTCTTGCTGTATAGAAGATGGGCATGATGTGTAAAATAAACTGTTTAATAGAATTTTTAATCTACAAAGTGAGCATTTAATTGGTCTAAATCAATAATTTGACAGTGATTGTTTAAGGTTTTTTTTTCCTCTTATTCTCTGTAAAAATGCTTTGCAAATGAGGATCTTGGCTGCTTTTTCATTTTATTGTTATCTAATAAGTGTAGCTTTTTAGTTAAGATTTGCTTTAGTAGCACAATAGTCTTATAAGGTAGGTATTCTGTGTTTTATTTCTTCTATGCATTTACATTTTTACTGTTTCCTTTTACACTCATTTTGATTTTAAGAACTTAAAAATATTGAAGATAAAAATCATATTTGACAGAATATGAAGCACTTTTTGCAGACTGTTTTTTCTCAGGTTTCTTGTCCGTTTACTTGCTGTTGTCACGGAAAGTTGGATCTAGCTGAATAACTTTAGAGTTGCTACATTAGTGTTAACATGTTAAAGGAATGTGCAATACTATCTCGGTGCTGTGCTAAGGGCTTGAAGTTCTGTTGTTTTTGCTTCTGCCTCTGGTTGAAATTACTCCTAATCATTCACTTAAATATATGTACAGTAGAACTAAAAAGAAAACAATATATTCGATTGTAGACTTACTGCTTTTGATTTATTCAAATAACAGGCATTTACACTTAAAACCTAGCCTAGAACTAAAGGAATTAGGAGGAAATTATCTACATGATTCACCCACACTTTCAGCTGAATATGTGGAAGTAATAATGTAACTGACTTGTGATTTAAGCAATTAGTACAAGTTGTGAAAAGCTGAATGTTCAATTAAAAAATCTGGAGGTTTAAAAATGCCTATAAAAATTAGCCTTTGTTCCCAAGCTTCATCTGCTTTGATTTTTTTTTTACTAGTAGTGGGTGTCATCAGAAAATCACACAGTCCCAAAGCAGAATGCTTTTTGTGCTAGTACGGTATAAAACGGCATCTTATTCAACAAGAGGTAGCTGCAAATTTTCACTGAATGAAATGATACCTATGAATATGTTGTGTGTAAGAGCGCTGTGCGGTGAGGATCGCTATTTAGGTAATAATGTAGATGGCTTGTGTTGTATTTTCTATGTGCTTCTAATGTTCTGTCAAATATGATAAGTGAACATGAAATCACATATCGTATCAAATTTTGGTAGAAACTTTGATTCATCAAAGTTGTACAAATGCTTGGAGTAGAGGGCCATAGGAATATAGTCTCTTGTAGTTGCTTTACTGTTCTTTAAATGTATTCAAGAAGTATTTTCCATAGTTTCATTCACCAACTAGAATATAAAATGTGTATCGTAGTAGGGTAAAGTACCTATCTGTGTCTGTGTTCCATTGAATTGTGTGTCAACTTGTCAGTCACTAAAATACTGAGAGTACTGGATCACATAAACTCTCTTGTCAAGGCACCACATGTAAAAGTTCGAAAGAAACAGCAGATGTCTGACAGTGGTGAATTTGGAGGATAAAGTCTTTATATTTGCATTTCCTGCTTTCCTACCTTTTGTTTATTTATTTATTTATTTTTGCATACAGTCCAACAGTATTGCACAAAAATAGTTCAGCCAAGACCAATGGCCGTAATACAGTGGAAAAGGCTTTTCTTTGAGAAGTATTTCTAGATCACACCTGTATCAAAAGCTCTGACATCTTAAATACTTCTCCCGTTGCCATAGTCTGTAGTTTAAATATAAAAGTTAGCTCTGAATCAAGTTCCTGGCTGTAGGTAAGTTGGAGTGGATTTCACCCACCTGTAGCTGTGGACAGCGCAGGGCTTAGCGTTACAACACGTAGCTGAGCATGCCATAAGGCTTTACTAAAATGATGTTATGCTAAAATTAAATTGTAGCATTCAGAGTCCCTTAAATTATACACAAAATTCAGTTTCCTGCGGCACAGTATTAAAACCTGAGTTGTAAAACTTGCTCTTTAAGCCCATTTATTTCAGTTTATAGCAGTGTAGATGTCTGTAGCTGTAAGCAAACCTTACCGCTGTGGCAAATGCATATTCATTAATACATAGTTGGCAGTGGTAATTGCAGTGTAATTTCAAGAGTTTGAGTGAATTGCAGGTGGCTACACTGAATTAATTGATTAGTTTTTCAGGAGTTACCCTTGCCTAATCTCATAATTTTTTCTTGCTTTCATAGACTTTGCTCCTCGCCTCTAAATTATAGGTTCCCAGTCAGCCAAATTTTTCTTTTATTGTTACTTTAGATCATGGAGTTCATCGGATCCCTTCTATGCCAACGACAGAAGCTTCTTGACTCTCTCCACAATGGACTCACCCACTTGTTAACAGGGACATTGCTAAATGCCTTGTGGAAGCCATTGGTGCTCACATACCGTAGCAGGTCTTGAAGTGAGTTCAGTGCTATATCCCTGCCCTAGAAAAGACTAGCATGAACTTCTAAACGCAAACTGTAGTTGGTCTTGTGGCCTAGCGTAATGCTCATCTGGACAAGAACTGCTTCCAATAATTTTTCTAATCCTACCCCCAAGTCGCTAAATAATTTTTAATACGGAGTGCTTTTACCTCTGGCCATTTAATCTTTTTTGTTACTATTAACAGACACCTAATAGGTACAACTAACTGATCGGATTCCTGCATTTGATACGTCAAATGTCACTATAGCACAGTGGCAAAATCTTTCTCCTCCCAAAGTGATCCAAGTGATCTAATAGAACTGAATATACATGGTGAAAATACAGTAAGCTACATTATTCATGATAATCCTTCACGTAGGTAAATTTGTTTGGGGCTGTCTTTCACAGTTGCTATCTTAGTAGTTTGCCGATCGTCCTATTTTTTTACCATGGACAGTTACTTTATCCTGTAAGCAATCAGCTTAGTAATTTTGGTGAGTGAAATGCAATTCAAGTATTTATGCTAGTTAATGAAAGGCAATATTTAAAAAAAAAAAAAAAAAAAAAAAAAAAGTTAGATTCCAAAACAATAATTTGGTATTACAGGGGAAATAGCAGTTTCACTGTGCTCGGTCAAGCCCAGCCATTTTTCATTATGCCCTAATGTTTTTTTAACAATTATCAATCCTACCATGGGAAAATGGGAAAGAGAAATGTAAAGTTGATTGTGCAGGTGTCTCACTAGCATAAACTTTTTTTGAATAATTCTTTTAAAGTTGGAGAATTTTGCATGTTTTATTCTTTTTAATGTATTTATATTTGGTCATGTTGTACTTTGAAGATATAATTAATGCTTAATTATCTTCATATGTCTGAAGGATCTGACATACCGATGGCAATGTTTTGATACCTAAGTATGCCAATAAAAACAAGTTGCTCAGGTGCAGCTTTGAATGGTTCGTCTTGCAGGTACTTTTTTTTTTTTTTTTTTTTTTTTTTTTTCCAGTATAAATGTGTCCATCTCTTTGGGACTGGGTAGCAGCACTTCTTTCTTTATTCTACTAGGATATCTGAACCTACTACTTGTCTTTAGATGCAGAAGATGACCCTTAGTTGCTCTCCACCACTGAAATCCATACAGGATAGCCGTAAGTAGCCTTCAGCTATAGGCTATCCTGTATGTATGAATAGTAAAGAGATGCTGCTGTTTCTGGACTGTCGTTTGAGAATCCAGTTTGAGAGCAGTCTCTGACACTGATAGCCCGTCTGTATTGGAAGAATCTTCGTCTTAGTAAAATATATAAAGCGACATATTAACATTATCTCTCAGTAGAACAGACTGTAAATAGAGCCCAGACTGTAAATAGTACCTGTAATTACATTTTAAATACAGATATAGTGAGGCTTAGGATTTGGACAAAATGATAATATCTGCCCTCCACAAGTTTCTGATAGTGTTATGTGTGGCCTTTCAAGAAAATTACGTGGCAAAGACTTTTTTTCCATCCATAATTCAAAGAATCTTAGCCTGTTGATGTGACGTTCAGACGGAGCCTGGGCTGTTACCAGAGAAGTTTCTCTCTCTTGTAGTCACATACCAAATGCTCCTGAGTTCAGTGAGCTGAAGGGAGAGGAATTCTCCCTGAAAGGCTAAAGAAGCTCTGCTGGTATCAAATGCTTTGGGTGATCCTTGCTGCAAATAGCTCTGCTATTTGTTGTTCATGGCTGCAACTGGTAGTATTTCAGTTCTCATCCTGGATCCTTACTCCTACGGTAATGATTGTAAGTATTATTCTAAACTGAAGGCTGTAGAAACTGGTGGGTTTTCAAGATCTCACTCTTAAAAGCAATTTTTGCCCAATAATTAAAACTGTCATTTCAGCTTTGTTCTGAAACTTGCAGTGACTTCAATATGCAATATGAGTTTCTTCTCTCACTGGCATAGATGAAATGAATTCTCAAATTGACTGAAGAAGCCCTTAAAATTAATAATGAAAGAAAAGAAGCTATCAAAATATGACAAACTTTCAATTAAAGTGAGTATAAATTCAGTGTTCCTAGTTGCATGCTCACAGTGCAGCTTAAGCATTAGCATTCAAATTGTATGCTACATCCCCACATTGGGGATCCCAGTCATCTTAAGAAATCTTTGTCTGAAAGTTGAGTACTGCGTGTAATAGCTATTAACATGTCACTTAATGACAGTGTGTGTTTTCTGAGACGTGGTCCAACATCTAGTTACCATGTGGAGATGCAACAAACTGATGGTGGTCTTCCCTATTCCCCAAGACCCTTATCTAGATACACCAAAATAAAGGAATGCACTAGGACTTTACCTGACATTTTATTAATATATTACAATCCTATATCTGCTCGAATAGTAGTTTTCTTCTCAATTCTTTCTCCTTCTGAGGCAGTTTTTATCCTGCCATGACTATCTAAGAAATAAAGGAATCTTTGTTTTCTTCAATATTCTAATCAGATATCTGCTGTTTAGCTGTGTCTCTTATTTCTACACCACAGTGTTCCGCTTTTCAGGCGTATTTGTTTGTCCACGTCAGCCATAATGTCCCCATCACCCAGTCGGTTTGTGTGGCCATATAACCTCATCTGTGTGTGTGGTTAGTACATCACTTGTTGAAATCTAAGTAGTGATAAAATACAAATAGAAAAAAGCTGAGTCTTTGATTGAGATACAGCCCCGCTCCAAGCATTTATATTGATTCAGTTCTGTACATATATGTATTTTGGCTTTTGCCATGCAAATATGTCAACAACATTTGTGCCAAAGAAGCACTGTAAGTCCTGTATTTGAAGAATAATTTACATTCATTATGTGTTTCTTTAAAACCTTCCATCTCCTCTTCTTCCTTTCCTCCCTACTTTCCCTTTTCTCAGTGTTTGTAAGGTTACCGAAGAAACATGCATTTAAACAATTCAGGAAGAACTTAAGAATGCATCTGTCTGCAAAGGTATATTTTTCTATTTGCAGTAAATCTAAATCAGTAATTTCTCGTTTAATAGCAATGTAGAATTGGTTTGCATAAGATCAGTTTTTTGGTCTGGCAAATACTGTAGTTGGGCAAAGTGTGTTTTTCTAATGTCACAAATTGTTTAAAAATACCTTTTTTCCTCAAGGAAAAAAATTGTGTACTTGGCTAAAGTGATTGAGACATTCACTATACAGTGGGTGCGGTGTAGGGTTCTACACAAAGAAGGCGAAATATACCTAATCTAGTTTAACGGTAGCATTAATCTCTTTGATTTAGAGTGAATGGGTGAGGAAGAATTTGCCACACAGAGGAAATGTTTTAGAATTACTTCTTAGCCTTCAAGTGTGTGGAGGAGCCCAAGGAGCGTTTCCTGTACGGCGGAAAAGGCCACCGTAGACGTCCCTAGTTGGCTAACGCAGGGATGGCGCCTAGCCAGCCTTTACTATGCAGTGTCTTTGAGAGCACCTTCTCCCAGCCACCCTCGAAGGAGGATTAAGTCCTCAGCTGATCTTAGTTCCTGTTTTATGGATTGATACTCATTGTTTAGAAAACCATAGTTCCATTTGCCAAAGGCATGCTTTTTTTTAAGGTGCGGTGGAAAAGATGAAAATCAGGTGGGAAAATGTTCTGAATTGTTTCCCAAGCCAAAATGTATATATTCTGCTTAAAATATCTTGTATATTTTTTTAAATTATAAAGGGGAGGAGGGCATCCCCTCTAAAGCAAAGGCAGAAATGCTGAAAACCTCGGTGTTACATTTTCAGAGTGATTTATTGGTTTATTTTTTTGTGCAAAAGGTTATTTGAGAAAAATATTATGCAACCTAGAATGCATATTAAGTAATTATAATTTCTTATGGCATACAATTGGTAATACTTTCAGGCACATGATTTTTTTAAGATATTGGAAAATTGGATTGAGATATTGGAAAAATCTCGTTTTCTAGTGTTAGAAATGTCTCAAAACTGTTGAATCAGTAGCCTATGTTACTTTTAATTGTTTTACCTGACACTTTCTATACTTCTAAATAACACAATATTGGTGAAATTCAAAAGCGCTTAACCCACTTGCTTCTGAACCATTTATTTTGAGAACGTCTTGAGGCGGGGGCTGGTGTAGAACACCCTGTAGCTCTGTGACCTCCATAAGTGTGCAATTAGTGCCACGTACCTTTATAGTCATTAATATTTTGAGTTACATTCCTAGAGCTGGGCGAACCATTCATCATGGAAACAGACTGGTTTTTAGCCATTTTTTTTCCCTTAGTTGTCTACTAGTTAAAATTCTCTTTTTGCAGAAACTTCATTTTTCACTTGTAAAAGCTGTGGGATTTTTTTTTTTTTCTGCAAATGTTTTTTATTGTTGGTTATTTTGCTGCTTTGCTTCTGTTGTTTCCTCTCACTGTCATGACTGGTCTGGTTTCTGCTCCCTGTTTCAATGACCCGATTTATAAACAGGAGGAAAGATTGGATGCTCGTGGCTGTGTCAACCCTTGCCATTGATTGTCTTAGAAGCACTTTTGCACCTGTATTTGCAAAGCTGCTGCTTTCCACAGATTTTTCCTTCAGCTAAGTACTGCTCATGGAGATGTCAAAAATAACTCAGCAGAGAGACCTCGTGTGCTGCCCAAAGCTTCTGTGGCTTTCATTAAAATGAATGTTCTCATCACTCTGGAGTATTCGCCTTGCTCTAGCCGTTGCCACGCTGTGATGTTGTTTTATAATAAGTATATACAGTTGTCATCACTGTAGATCCAATTTTGTGTTGTTTCAGTATAAATGCATGTACATTAATAAAACCTGAGGGGCCATGGGCAAAAGACCTGTGTGTAACATGAAATGGTATAGGGGGTCGCGCTGTGAAAAACAAAGCAGTTAACAAGTGTGACTTGCCTGAAAGAATCCCTGGAATGTACCTATATGTGTAGTGACTTAATATTATTTCATTTCTCAACAGTTTTATAGGGAGTTACTTCATATATCATCAGACTCCAGTCATTCATACCTTTCTTGCATTGCCAAAGGGATGAAAGATAATCCATGGGCCATGTAGTTCAGAAAGGGAAAACCGCTTAAAAATTAGGCCCACTTTCAGATATAACTGAGGCATTATTACTACATCACATAATAGATTCTTAAACTTGCCAATTAGGGTCCCATCAGAGTTTTTCAATTCTTTTGTTCATTTAAAAATAAATCATCTAGATTTCACTGAAATAGGATCAAGTTTTGCTTGCTCTTACTGAAGGGAGAACTTGAATGATAGCGTGCAAGAAACGTTGGATGGTACCTTTGTAGTGATGTTGATCTTACTCCTTAACTTTAGGCAACTAAGGGGCATTGACAACTGGAAACTGTAGCAATAATTAGTAGAAAGAATTTTGGACCTCTGACACTGTGGCTGCCTCATGTTCTTTTTAGACTTTCTGATGGCGGGTTGGTATGCTTGCTCCTTGTACAGCTCTGTCAGTAAATGATGTTTTAAAAAACAGTTTATGGAAATTATATTTATTAAATAAAACTTCCACTTCTAGATGAGTCATTGTTTTAATTATGTAATTAGCTGCAAACCCCTGAAGCTGCAGGTGCTTCATAAGAGCTCGGGAGTAGGGCCTGGCCCCCAAGTGTGCTGAAGGCACTTGGTGATCACCAGCCCACAGCTATGCGCTTGGGCCTTGTAGCCGCTCATCAGCCTTCACCAAGTTTTGAGTATGAAGGAAGAGTTTTTTTCACAACAGCTGCTGTATTACTGGAGTTAGTGAAGTAGAACTGTAGAATCATTGTTTGGAAAAGACCTTTAAGATCAAGTACAACCATAAACCCATCACCACTCTGCCTACAAAACCATGTTCCTAAGTGCCTCATCTACATCTTTTCTGGAGCACAGCCAGGGATGGTGGCTCTACCGCTTCCCTGGGCAGCCTGGTCCCTGACTACTCCTTCCACGTAGAAATTTTTCCTAATACCCTGAATCTGTTCAGTGGAACTTTACACCATTTCCTCTTGTCCTATCGGTAGTTATTCTGGAGAAGAGATCACTACAACCTCTTTTGAGGTAGTTATAGGGAGCAATAAGGTCTCCCCTGAGCCTCCAGGGGCTTCTCCAGACTAAGCAACCTGCAGGCCCTCAGCTGCTCCTCAGAAGGTCTGTGCCCCAGCCCCTTCCCCAGCTTCGTTGCCCTTCTTGGTCGCGCTCCAGCGCCTCCGTGTCCTTCTCGTAGTGTGAGGCCCAAAACTGAACACAGTGTTTGAGGTGCAGCCTCACCAGCACCGAGCTCGGGGGGAAGATAACTTCCCTAGTGCTGCTGGCTACACCGTTCCTGACAGGAGCCAGGAGGCCTTTGGCTTTCACCACCATTCTCTGGGCTCAATCATCCAGCCAGTTCTTCACCCACCAAAGAACATTCCTGTCTAAGCCAAAAGCAGCCAGCTTATTGTGCAGGAGAATGTGGTGGGAACAAGCAACAGTGGGAACAAGAAACAATGGGAAAGGATTGTTTTTATTACTTTTATTTTCATTTTTCCCTCAGTCTGACAGTGATTTCCATTCCGTTCAAAAAAGAAAAGGAAAAAAGAAAAAAACATAAAATGCAATTCGCCACGTGTCATGTTTTAACTGCAATTACACAGTATGTGTCTCTGATCAACAAAGCACCCCACGTTCAGAAAGGAGGTGCCCCCTCTGGGCTGTGGCTGCAGGAGGTGCTGGAGCGGCCATGATACTGGGCCCCACCATCACCATGGGGCCCTCCCGGCTTCGTGCCCTGGAGGTGGTGGGTCCCTACAGCAGAGGCAGCAGAACCGCGGCCGCGCTGAGGAGAGCTCACGGGCCCTCACTGCAGCGGCACCTGAGCGATGGAGGAAGAGGAGGAGAAGCAGGCGCAGCCGAGCGTTGGCTTCCTCCTCCCCTGGGCTGGGTGGTGGGCAGAAGCGTGGGCTGAGCCCAGCCTTCTCCTGAGCACCCTCCCCGCAGTCGGAGGCAGCCACACAGAAGGAGTGAAGTCCTGTTGCCCGTAACCGCGTTGTCTGAACCTGGGACACCTCCTGCTCAGCCCCGGCAGTGGCACTGGCGTGGGCCGCAGTAGCAGATGGCGCAGCCTGGATGCCTCATCCCAGCTCCTGGTCCCGCGAGGAGGTCCCTGTGCCTGGCACGGGTCACAGCGCTCCTGGCAGCCACTGGGCACCCAGTTTAAAAGACACCACCGAGGGTGGAACCAGTGAGTGGACGGGCTCAGCGTTCCTCCCAGCAAGGGGACCAGACAGGCGGCTCCTCACAACTCCATGGGCTGGAGCAGAGCAGCTGAGAGCACCGGCAGCCCCAGGGCAGGAAGGGAGGCCCGTGCAGCCGCAGCAAGATGGGGACAGGGCGTGGGGAGAGCAGCCCCTGCCGCCCGGCCCACGGCCGGGTCCCGCAGCCATGTCCTTCACCCTGGCTCAGTCACGGCCCCCCCATGTCCCCCCTCGCTGGCCACGGCAGTGGGGAGCGCTGTGCGCGGGGTTGGGGCTCAGCTCAGGCACACATACCCCCCTACATTTTATATATAAATATACATGTATAGTGGACACATAATAAGGTTATGGTTTTAGCTATTCCTATATTTTTCTGGCTGTATAATTGATACGACTATATGTATACACTATATATGTTAAAAAAATTGTATTNGGGCAGCCGCAGCAAGATGGGGACAGGGCGTGGGGAGAGCAGCCCCTGCTGCCCGGCCCACCGCCGGGTCCCGCGGCCGGGTCCTTCACCCTGGCTCAGTCACAGGCCCCCGTGTCCCCCCTCGCTGGCCACGGCAGCGGGGAGGGCTGTGCGCGGGGCTGGGGCTCAGCTCAGGCACACACACCCCTACATTTTATATATAAATATACA
>VWPW01007523.1:0-15209 GCA_013389825.1 Crypturellus undulatus
TTGAGTTAGGGATCCAGGCTGTCCTGCTGAGACTCGTGTCCTGCTGCCTTTATTTCCAAGGTGTGCTGCAAAGGGCAACAACTGGAAGCACAAAGCACCCACTGATTTTATGTATTTGCTAAGAATTATTAAAATATTGAAGCATCATGGGGTGAAAGAGAAGCTGGTATCTCCCGTGGGTTGTTATCTCAGGAATTTATTGGAGCAGCGTTAGCAGAACAGGGAGCATCAAGGTGCCACTGGGCACAGGAGGAGGAGTTGGTCCAGCAGTGCCAAGGCAGATGGGGACGATACCATGAGAACGAGCCTCAAAGCTCTTTGCAAAGCCCTTCCCTTTCACTGTAATCCTGGGACACAAAAGCAGATAGCAGAAGGGTGAGAAAATCTTGAACGTGCATTCCCTTCCAAGCCAAAGCGCGCCAGAACATCATGCCTCGTGCAAGGCTATTCCTAGAGTTAGGCTGGTGTTCAAAGGGTAGAGGTTAAACTCCCAAGAAAGCATGTAATTTTTATAAACAAGCCTCATATTTCCCTTCTGGAAATATATATATGGAAACCCACGTACGCACGAAGCCCAAGCCGTGCACGAGGAGCTCGCTGAAGCCTTGTTATCTTTGCTTTTGTTCTGCTTTCCTGATGCTTTTTTAATCCACTTACCGGTACAGACTGGGAATTTACTCCCTTTTCCAGCCGAGTCTCTTCCTGGGGCCGAGGGAGCCTTTGTCCTGGCGGCCGCCCCGGCACGTTGTCCTCGTGCTGTCCCCAGGGTGCTCGTGCTCTTGGGGACGCAGCGAGAGGAAGGGCTGGAGGATGTGAACTCCCCTGTGCGGACACAAGGACAGGGCACGGGGAGGACCCGCTTGCTCCTGCTCCAGGTAAAGAGCGAAATCGCTAAATAAAATGGTAAAAGAAGGGTAAAAGGGGATGCCTCAACACCGGGGTTGGGCATTGCTGGGCGGCAGCTATTGCAGAATTCGCTATAGCTGCTGTTGTGGCAATAGCCAGGTGCACAGGAGTCCTGCTTTCCAGGTTAAAGAACCTGCTCTGCATGCCGAGGAATGTAAACACAGGGGTGCCGAGGGCGTTTCGGGAGCCAGCGTCGCCGTTCCCAGGCACGTCGATGGGAAGGGAGCACCTACGTCACCGGGAACGGCTTAGGGCTCCTCGCCAGCACCTCGCACACGCTGCTCCAGCTTCGTCTCTCCAGTTATTTCTAGGTGATCCTTGCAGCTCCTACCTCTCCTTTACTAAAAACGTCGGTGTAGGTACGGACTAATTCAGTTCATCGTATTTTTTTTCCCAACAAAAGGCTCATTGGGCCCAAGAGACAACCCAAGGAAGGCTGGTGGCAGCAGGAGCAGCCCAGCAGCCTCAATTGCTGCTTCCTCCTTAGCAGGTTACCGTGACGTGAGCGATTTGTTGGGATCCAACATCAGCCTTTAACAATTTCTGCATCGTCACAAGCCCTTCTGTCGCTCCCCTAAATGACCCAGTGTTTACCATAACCCGTGCTACAAACCATAGTGTTGAGAGAGGGAGGGTTATTTTTCATTTGGGACATTCCTCCTTATCCCACACACTGATGACCCTAGCGCTAGGAGCTGGGAAAGGGCAGGAAGGAGCTTCCTAGCGTGGTTTTTACAGCAGAATCTCCTTACCATGAAACTGTAGCCAGAATTTGGTGCTGACCTATGAGCAGAGAAGCATTTCAGAGGCATGTTATGAAGCTGATGTAGGTGGAATTGAAGGAAAACCACGTTTGAGGGCTCTTTAGAATGGTAGCCCTCTCCTAGAGACTACCCGGGGGTAGTCTCCCCTTATCCCTACCCTGGGATAAAGGCGATGGGCCCTGGGCATCCTCATGACGGTCACATTTTGGGTTTTGCTCCAATGAAACCATCAAGGAGGTTCAAAGTCCAGCCAGGGAGCTTCACCCTTGCTGGCAGAGAGAAATCTGGGTCCGTGCCCAAGCTCAGCCTCCCACCAATCTTCAGTCTTCATTGACGTCTCTTAAACAACCCTTAGGCTACCCCACGTGCCCTTACACCCCTCCAAGGCCTTTGGCCACCCAGGTCTGAACTGTGCTTGCAATGCTTGGGTTTTCATGCAAAATAACTAAGGAGAGACCTGTAATTACAATGGACCGTGGGTGATTTTTGGCCAGCATTTTGCACGGTTGTTCCTACCACGAGGATTCACCCTGTTGAGGTTGAAATGATAAAAAAAGCCTTTGCGGTCTTCTGGCTTTTGCATTTCTGTGTTTCGTCATACAAGAGCATCCTGGTCCATAGAAGAGCTCCTAGTAAATAAATGACAGCAGCCGAAATAAAATAACCAGCAGCATCTGGATCCTCTTGACGGTGAAAAGCGCTGATGATGTGACTGCACAGCTGTAAAATCAACGGCAGCTTTCAGCAAACGCCAGAGGACAGCAGCTTTGAGCACCAGCCCTTGCAAATGTCTTGAAGGGTTAAAGCAGTGAGCTGACAAAAGCCCTAATGTTTTTACAGCACACACATGTAACATACAATACAGGACAATTTGTTCTCTTGATGTCTAAAAGAGCTTAATGGAGAAACAGGCTGTTATAATAGAGGATACTTTATAGGTTAGCTCTTCTCCATACTTCATCATCAGGGCATTTGCCAAGTTAGGAAAGCATCAGATCCAAGTCCGATTTAGGCTTCTTGAGAGCAGTTTTTCCACTGAAAGCTTAGCTAAAAGACACACATATTAATGAAAAGGAGTCATTCATTCTTGTCACACAATTTGTCCTCAGAACAGTTGCAAATGCTGCGTATCATTTTTTTTTTGTCTAATCAAGGGGAAATAAAACAGCTTTTATATAATTACACAGTTGTCCACAGTCTTTTCCAAGAATAGAAAATGCACTAAAAATGGACAGCAGGTGGGTTTTCCCCTCAAAGTTCCTTCTTCTGCACATGAGAAAATAAGCTACATGCTTGTTTGCTGGTTGAAAAAGCTGTAATCAGTGTGCGCTTCTGTTCACTTCTCAAAGGGTTCTGCAAACTAGAAGTCGGTTGGAATTGCTCTTTTGCGCCTGTATTAAACGTGAATACTTACAGTTTCTTACTGGATTTAAAAATAAATAAATACTATAAAAAGACTTTTCCTACAGCATAGCAGAAAACTTGGCATCCCACCTTTCATTTCCATTTCTCCTCCCTTGCAAAGTTCTGAACGTTTCTTTCATGTTGCTGTTGGCCTGAGAGTGCCAAAGGGGAAGAAAGCAGAGAGGAAGCCTCAAGAAATACTGATGGGGACCGGGGGGGAAAAGAGATTTGTCCCCTCTTAGGTGGCCGAGAGGAGCCACCTCAGAAGTGCGAATGTAAGAGAAGGAATTAGAAGAATATACACAATATCCCCACTTTGGGACTCTGCTCTGGAGCTCCCTGACATTTCCATGGGAGTTTGTAGTGCAGTGGGTAAGATGTGGTGCAAAATGGATGATTCCGGCATGTATTTTTAAGTATTGGTGGATCCCAGCCAGGCACGTAGTCCCACCGTCACTGCAGACAGGAGTTATCAGCAACGCACACAAAGCTGCAGGGTTAGGGCAGCAGCTCACAGGAGAAACGATGCTGATAAACCTGGAAATCCTCTTGGAGCTCCCGTGGCACAGGAACAGCAAAAGTCAAACCCTTGACCTGAACAACTGTGAACCTCAGAGACCCGTAGAACAACCTCAGACTGAACCCCATCCACCCAATCCACATTAGTTCAGTGGGTGACTTGTTGCTGCATCACTCCCTTCTGTTTAATTTCCCATTAGGTTTAAATTAATATATCTTTAGTGGAATAAGAAACTTCTGAGGAAAAAAAATGGCTCATGGCAAACTATGGGCCATCTGAGAAGCACATAGGAAAATGGGTCTATGACCATGGTTTTCTTCTGCTATAATGTGGGCCTCATCCTTGCGTTTGCTACAACCACAAAAACCAGATTTCTAGGGTAACCAAGACCCTTTCTACGACTGTGGCAATGAGAAAAGACTGGACAATGAACACAACGAACATAAATTATTATGTGTGAACTCTAACGTGCAGAAGCATGCAAATCTTTCAGCAGACCATTTCTCAAGAGAGTTTGATCAGAACAACCTGTGCATTTGTGTCCAAGATCTGTGGTCTAGCATTTTTTCCCAGCTATCTGATCCCTTTTTTCTTTATCTGCCTGCTTGCCGATCTACACAAAAACCAAATCCATAAACAGCACAAGAGGCCACCAGATATTTTTGCATCCCTGCCAAACCAACCTTGACGGAGGAAAAGAGAGAGATGGGATCCGGTGTCATGGATGGAAGTCTTGAAGGTGTGAATTCCTCTTTACAACCAAGATCTACCCCTACACCTGCGGACCAGCATCTACTGCATCAGTAAGATGAGATATACTAATAACAGCTCTTATAGACTCATGGGTCTTCTCTTTTGGATCCTACAAATCATTGACCACCAGAGAAGGAAGATCAATTTATGTCAAGTCCAACGATCTGCTAGTTTTAGCAGTGACATGGAAGAGAAAATCCTAGAAACTTTCACTTGTGGATCAACTTGAAATCTTCTGCTAAGCATTAGCTGTAATGCTTTGCTCCTTTATGCAATTATTTTGATTAGACTTCTCCTTTGAGTTAAGCTGGTTTTGAAACCAAAGCACTATGAAAAAAAGCTCTGAAAAATGTCAACATTCACAAAACAAAAGGAAACCTTTTGGTATTTCCATAGTCTTTGAATTTATGCTGATAGAAAAGCAGAAGTTATGCACAAGGGCCAACATTTCATTTTTTAGCAGAACTTATTCACCACTATTTGGTAGTCCCTCTCTCTCCAAAATCCCATTCTGAGGGGAAAAGTTTGATCAAAACTTGATTTCCTATCTCTGATCTGCTATGATCTGCCCCAGGCAAGGAGCAGATGTGGCTGAGTTGTGTAGGGCAACCCTATGCCCTCTCCGCAAGCCAAAGCAGCAGGCATAAATCAGGGCAAAACTTGGAGGGATCAGGTTGAAACTGGATTATTAGGATTTGGGAAGCTTTCTTTTATTCACGGGTCCTGGGAAATGCTACCTGCGGGGCTGATAACACCCAGCGGGGGCAGAGGGAAGGAGGAGCCGGACTATTAATCTTGTGTAATCTAGCTGGAATTAAGTGACAGTGATGAAGTACTTTGTAATGGGCTTCCTGAATCCTCACACAAATGCAGGAAGTGACCACCCTCAAGCAGATTTCTGCTCATTTTCCTCGCTTCCCTGCCTGCGTTACATAATTTTTTCCCCTTTTGCAACCAGCTTTGACCCCATTTCAGTGGGATAGATGACTTTGGAGCCAGGCTGGGAGAAGAGCAGCGTTGAGGGGACGGTGTGTGATGCAGGGGGGATTTCTTAGAACATCACGGGGCAGAAATGCTCAGAGCGGGTTTTGATGCATGGGAAAGGCAGCTGTGGGGCTGCCCAGCACCACCAGCATCACGAGCAGGGATGTTGCTTTTGAGAGCCGCTCTCGTAGCCAAGGATGAATTCAAGTTGAGCTCCTCGGGGCCTTGCTCATGAGAGACGCTTTATTTTCAGAAGGCCACAACGGAGCTCTATTGTCCCTGCGTCTCCACGCTACGAAAACATTTCGGGGAGCCACCCCTGCCTTGCATAACTCTCAGCAGCAGCAGTTGCGTTGAGAAGGGAACGGGACCTCTCCCTTGTGGCGCGACAGCTCTGGCAGACGGGCCCCCGCGAGCTGCTGAACCCGCTGCCTCCCACCCAACGCGCTGGCCTGGAACGTGCCCCGAGGCTCCCGTTGGAGAGCAACGGAGAACAAAACAGAGAGCACAGACGAGGGGAAGCCCAAACCACGGCAAAGGCGAGCGCCCGTGGACGCTGCGGCCGTAGAAGGGCATGTTCAGCGCCCGTCCCCAACCTCGCGCTCCAAGGCTGGCTCCGAGGCCGCTGTCTGGCAGCCTGTGTGGCCTGTGCCTCTGGCCTGGGGCTTGGCAGCAGGAGGCAAATGCGAGAGAAATGCGCTTCCCAGCAGTCCCACTGCACGTCTGGCATGGGGAATTTGGCAGGCAACAGTGGCCAAGGACCCAGCTGCAGGGATGGAGAGAGGAGATCTCCTGGGGACACTGATAGGAATAAGGGAAGGGAGCTGAGCTGGTCAGCTAGGGAACTGAGACCTACCTGGCTCCCGTGCAACCAACCTCCTGGCTGCAGATGTTCCTAAACGCTGGTTTAAAAACATCTGCATGGCACCAGGGGCTGCAGGGATGCCTGCTATGGTTAAAGCCTGTGGTCACAACAGTCTATGTGTCTGGGATGACCAAAGGGCCCTTCAGCAGCAGGTCCTGACCCACCTTCTCCTCCAGGCAGCCCAGGGCTGTCTCCAGCCCAGTCCTTATTAATCTCATTAGTGAGGGCCAGGACTGGCCAGTCAGACTGAGCCCAGGTGCTGCCTTTGGTTATTTGGCCTTGACTCCCCTCTCCAGGCTCACTGAGCAGAGGTGGAGCATTTCAGAGCGGAGGAGGACCCGTTCACATCATCTGGCTTTAGCTATTGGCCCTGGGCTGTTTTCAAATGAAAATGATGTTGGTGGTTGTTTTTCTGGGCTTCTCCATCCTAGCTTCTCAGCTTTGCAAATGCAAACTCATGCAAACTGGGGCACGCTGCTTCAGTTACCTGATGGTCCTTTAATAGGGATGCATTTTAAATTCATCTTATTCTGGTCTTCAGCCTGTTAAACTCCCACTTGGTTGTACCTGAATGAGGAAGGCTAAATGGTTCAGCAGAGAGTTCAGGCCAGAACTCAGTGTCTTCTGTCCCATATGTGGCTAAAGGCTGCAAAGCAGGGGAGGGATGAGGGGGAGCCTTGGTGGCATTAGATGTTATTTTTCCAAACATTCCCCCTCAGCAAGCCGGCGGCCTCGTGGTGCTGCACGGTCCCCCAGAGCTCTTTAAATCGTATTTCTAGGGTTTCGCTAAAGCAGGGGCCTCAAGCTTTTAAACACAAAGGGAGCCGGGGAATGGTTTCTTTAGCAAGAGATTTGAGCAAATCGGTGTTTTTTGTCTCTCTCTCTCTCCTTTTTTTAATGGACATCTGCTAGGGTTTGTATTTTTTGAGTCATGAGGGTGAAGGGGGTAGAGGGGGAAAGCGAGGTTTGCAGACGGGGCGAGCACAACTTATTCTGGAAAAGATCCCGGATGCTATAAATGGGAGCCCCCTAACAGTGCAGCTCATCTGAAGCAAAATGAAAATATCAGGCATCCAAGAAACATATGTGCACATGGCGTAGAGCCCAGTCTCCTTACTAGGGCTCTGCATTAAATAAAATGCACCGGGTCATGTTGCTACAGATATGAGAGATTACTAGGTGCAATGTGCACCTCTCCGCGGAACTGCAGGTTTTGAAACAATTGGAAATGCAGAGCGTGTTTATGGATCAAGCAATGACTTCAGTCAAGCAGAACGGCTTTTTCTTTCTCCTAAGGGCTCAGGAGGCTCCTACGGGGTTGGTGAGACTTTTCTGCAGGGTCTCCTTGGAAAGATGGTCCCAACGCCAACGTCAAAAGCAGCGTCCAAGAGGGCCGGTGACGATGACCCCCGTTTCTGAAGGACGATGTGAATCAATTCTGAACCTTGGCAGGACCTCGTGGTCAGGGCTTGCGCTTTCAGCCAGTGTCAATTATGTCATTACGGGGCCTGCAGAAGCTATTACTAATGTTACTTTTACAGTTCACTGCCGACCAGAGAAAAGAGTTTTTCACACTGTTGTCGTTTTGTTGGAGCAGGACTATACGGCTTGCAGATGGCTTCCTTGCCAGATGTGGCCTTGCAGCTCGGGGTTTACAAGAGGTTTAATGAAAACCTGGCGCTTTCCCAATTTTTGGCAAATCCTCCTGGGCTGTCAACTCATGCAAGCAAACGGAGACCCTGAAAAGGTCTAATGACTTGGTCTTGCTGAGCAGGGAGGTGAAAAATTTCACCTGAGACACGCAGCACGAGGGAGCAAACTGATGGGCCTGAGCTCAGCAGCACTGACGCTATCGGGAGGCTCTGCCTGAGCCCTGGATCTGTTCCCAACCCTTCCTTATTGCTTTTGAGAGGTCCCACATATTGCAGCTGACAGGCAACGTTGAGCATGAGCATGTGAGCAAGGGGAGGGACATGCAGGTGTGTCAAAAATCACCTCGTCCTGGTTTTGATGTCCACTGCCCCTTCTCTCAGTTATCATTTCCCTGCTTTGTCTTGGACAAAGAATCTCTTTCTGGCCTTTGTGCCCAATTTTTCTTTTTTATTCCCTGACGGTATGAGCAGTTCATTAAAATTGTGTTAGAAGACACATGCTTTCGAGCAGGTGACACCTTCTGTGCTTGATGACATGTCCAAACGGCACAGAACAAACCGGTGTCCCCAGCAGCGAGCTGGAAACTCCTCATAGTATTTGTGTTTTCAAGCATATTATTTCCTCTTTCCTGTTCATGGCTATTAGTGATCAGCCAGCTTCAACATAGTGTGATATTATTTTCAGCATAACTCTTCTCAGTCTAGCAGTCCCCCTGTTCATACCACCCTCGAGTGACATTCATCTTGGTAGCAACCCCTAAACGGAGTCAGCTGCAGTGATTAGGCCACGAAGCTCCTTTAATTCTGGTTTGGAAGAGAAATAATTTCCTCATTCCCAGTAGCCTCCAAGTCCTGCCTACATGTGGGAAGAAAAATACTAGGAGCTCCCCCAGCAAGACGTGTCTACACGCATGCGAGGAGCTGCTTTTGGGGTCAGTATTAAGAAAACCCCCACAAAATGTTATTTGCAGTGTGGATCAAGTGTGGATTGCAGTTTGATCTTTAGCCCTCCTCTTCCTGAGCCTTCCTTGAAGAGCGCGGGGGTATTTTCACCATCGGTGCTCGGAGCAGATGAAAGGAACCCCCGGAGAAAGGAGCATTTTGCATCCAGGTGGTAAAGGGATTAACTGCCTGGCTGGGGAAATACCAGCACGGAGGTGTCTTGCGATGGTGCGATTGAGATGCAGATGGCCTTGGGGGGCTGGAGAGGGCTAATTCCCCTGCTCTCCACCCCAAAATACAAGCATCAGTCTTTCTCAAATTAGCTTTTTAATAGTCTTCACTTTTATAGATGGATCTTGGGTAGCAGCAGCAGAAATCGGCTCTTTTATGATAACCAGGCTTTAAAAAGCCTCAAGTCTCTCTATATAAAACATTGGCTTGCTGGCCCGGCAGGCCTATTACTAATTAAACTCTTCCGAGCTGCATAATATTCCTTGCTTTTATGTAACAGAAGACATTTATCTTAGGGTACTAGTACACCTAATGACTATTATTATGTGTTCAATGCAATGTGTTCAAATTGCAATTATCTTTTCTTGGACAGCTATTTTGCTTCTCCAGTGATGCCCTGAATACCTTAATTCCTGTAATGCATGACACCACCGTCCCTGTGTTCCCTAGTAAAATAACAGTTATTAATTTTGCTGACTTTTATACCTCTGAAATGGTAAACGCAAGAGAAATCTGGCCCCGTGATCCATCAAACAGAGCCAACTTTGGGGAAATTTGGGGAAATTTGAGCGAACACGAGGAGGGCTAAAGCAACAAGTGCGTTTTAGGGAGCTGTGATATCACTCGACATTTGTTTTGGCGCTGGAGGGAACCGCTTACCGGGTGCGTAGGCAAGGGGAAAGGCACTGAAAAGTCCACCAAAATATTCAAATATCCAATGCTACCTCGGGAAGCAACTTTAAGTCTGCGGGCATTCCTGTGGTGGGTTTAAAAGTCTCAAAGTTTAAAAGAAAAAGAGAAATAAAGCACAGACATGAGAATCGCTGTTGTCATAGTGGATTCGAGCGGGAGCTTGTTGGTAGGAACCAGGAGGGTCAGTGAACGCTGATAGCGAGCGTTGCCCTCTTGCATTTCCTTCCTATCAGTGCACAGAGTCTTGCAGGAAATCACTTTTCTCCCCTTTGCCCCATCTAGGCCATGTATGCTTGGAAAGAGGCATTAAACCTGCTTTCGAGATAGTAAAAAAAGAGCAAATTGAGAGACAGATTTGGGATGCGGCCGTGGCAGCTTTCACAGTACATCGGACAAGAGCTCGCTGGGTTTATGACTTGATTTAATAGCTACCCTTGCGCCCCAGGACTAAGCGGGTGCAATTAGGTGTCGTTATGCAGAGTCATGGGATAGAAAGTGCAGAAAAAGCCCCTGACAAGCAGAAGGTGGAGGCCAGAAGGAAGCGACGTGACCCTCGGTGCGGCCGCCTGGCTTTGCTCAGCGCTGTCAGCATCGTGCCCATAGCTCTGCATGCAGCGAGCATCTCGTTTTGGTCGAATGTGGAGAAGTCTGGCTTCATCCCCTGCTTTAGAAAACCGTGCCTGATGCTTCTTTCTGCATCAGAGTTTTAAAATAACAAAGCAAAATTGCTCAGCAGGGCCAACTCCGGGCCTAACCATAAGCATAGACCTGGCTGGAGGGAGCCATGGCCTGGGAGCCTCTATAAGCTAAAAAATTGCAAGGAAAACCCATTGCTCAGTCCCTTCTTCTGCTCCGAGCTGCTCCTTCCACCATCAGCATTAAAACTACCAAGGCCCATCCAGTCTTCTCTGTGCAAGCCGGGGAACAGAGGACAATTTTCCACAAGACGTCCCTGGTCCCAATCCCGTTGCCGTAATCGAAGCCAGCTGAGTTCCCTGTCATTGCTGCCAGCCGAGTGGGGACGGCTGGAGGCAGATGGGATGGGGTCGTCACAGCAGACGAGCACGTGTTGGGGTCACTAATGCAGCGCTGTCCCTCGCACGCCACCCCGGTGCCACCACCTGCCACGGGGAACACCTGAAAAATAGAAATAAAGCGACGTTTTGCTGGGTGCACCGTGCTGGTGGAGGCTGCAATCCTGCTTGAAGCGACCGTTCCGCCTCGGCAGGGACCACACACTTATTCCTGGCTCCTCGGCGCGGTGACTAGGTGCCGGAGCACAGTGTTCCCGCTCGATTGCGCTTGGCTTTGGCTCGGAGAAATCACTGCTGTGCCGTGGGGACAGCCCGTGCCACGGAAATAGGAAAAGGGGGGAAAAAATCCTGCCTGCCATCGTGCGAGAGAAAACAGTATCAGGTCCGATTCACCCAGCGTGCGGAGGAAGAACTGCAGTGATCCTGCTGGAATCCACTCCGCAAGGAGCGAAATTCCGACGGGATGTTGAAGAAGGATGCCCAAAACATCCCCATTTTGTAAACAGGAACTCACAATGTCCGGAGAGGCTATTTTCCGCCCCCGATAGCTGTGTGCAGCGCTTTTACATGCCGTCTTTTTGCAACGTTTCAGGGCTGAAAAGCTCATTTCCCCCTCCCGGGCGTGCAGGAGGAGGCAGCTGCCACCCAGACATCCCTTAAGCGGGACCACATGGAAGCCACTCCGGCTCCAAAAATGAAAGCAAAACACAGCGCTGTCATCGCCGCACGGCACCGTCAATCAGGGCTCTCCGTAACGCGCTGCGCCCCTCATGCCGGCTTTATTATAAGCTGAGCCTAACCCGTAAGAGCGAAGCCGAGCGTTCCCCCTGACAGGAGCTTCGGATTAGTAAACGAGGGCAAAGTGGAAATGGAGTTCAGATCCCGTTTCTCGCGCGTTAGTGGCGGGACTTCCCCTGAAACGTGCAGCAAAGGTGAAAAACAGAAGGAAATTACCAAAATATACCTGGTGCTTTGGAAAAGACCTAGCACATTAACCTCAGAGTGAGGAGGTCTGTGTCATTTTGCTCATGCATCTATTTTGCATGGGTAATATGCCAGTTTGGGAATGACCCACATCTGGTACTGCAACATGTGACTCAAGCTGCCCTTATTGCAAAGGTGTTTCTCCTCTGGGGATACAAATAATAATAATAAAAAAAAGTAAATGAGAGGAAAATGAGGCCACAAAGTGGCTTAAATACACCCGAAAGGCCTGGGCCTGATTCTAGCTGCACTTAGTTTTACTGCTGCCACGAAAAGGCAGATCTTTCTGTCTGCCTTGGGGTTGCAGTCACCTACGTTGCAGTGTGATGCTCGCTGCAAATTTGTTTAATCTTGTTAGAACTAACTTAATTAAGATGACTGCTTATAGACATAAACTATGTGTATTATTAAATACCATGTATGAGCAGGGGATTTAATGACAAGGGATTTTTCAGAAGGAAAAGGCCATCCGTGGGCAGAAGAAAACCGCCCGTTTCAAAAGTCCATTTGTTCAACAACGACACAGAATTCCCAGCAATTTTGCACTATTTGACTTCAGTCGAGTTTCTGCATGTCAGTGCCACCGAGAAGGTTATTTCAATGAATATCCATCATTATTTCATTACGGTATATTCAACTAAAGGACAATTTGCATCGTGCTGCAGCTGAAGGCCATGGAAAACATCCCGTTGCCTCCAGCAGTGAGCAGGAGGGCTGGGAAAATGCAGGATTGAGCTACAAACATTTAAAAGCAAGTCAGAAAAGCTAAGAGAAGGTGGGGAATTGATACACAAGAGTGTGGGTGCATTGATGTCCCACACCAAAGCCGCCGCGTCCGAGTTCAGGCTGGATTCCCTTAGCAGATGGAAAGCATCGCGGGTCCTGCAAAGCCCTCCCCATGTCATTAATGTTCATCATAACCCGCTATTATAACTCCATTAAATAATAGCTCTCATAAAACGCACTTGGAGCACTTTTTGTGCTGGAGGTGAAGTACCGAGGCCGTCCGTGGCCATGCATTTCCCATGCAAGACTTTTGGCTGCATCCAAATGCCAGAGAGGAGTGAAACGCAGGATGGAAACGCTCCAGTTCATCGTCGTGCCGAGGGCCAGGTGGAGGTGAATATTTGTGGTCCGACCCTGCCGTTCCCGAAATAAATGGCAGGTTTGAGGCTCGCACTGCTCGGAATGAGAGCGCTGCCGCACAACATTAATTACGGGGTAGTTAGTGGAAAAGCGAATCCCTGGCGGCACGCGCCGTTCCGCGGCCGTGGAGCAATGTGGCCTTTCTGGGATCGCGCTGTTCGGCCCCGCTGCCCAAAAATGTTTTCCTCCGGTGGAAGGAGACTGCACGCGAACACGTTGCTAATGAACGCGCTGCGGTCGGCTTCGTGCATCAGCCCCAGAGGGGATTTTTCAAGCATGGTGACAGGGCTCGCGTACTCCACAGATGTAGCTTTGAAGACGGAACGAGGGTCGTGTCTCGGAATTCAGGGACTGTCATATGGGAACAGTTTACGGGGCTTTTGGAGCGTCTCTGCTGCAGCGTTTCGCAGCAAGATAAATTCTCATCTGCTACCTATCACACATACCTAATTGCACAGCAGGATACCACGGGGAGATACGTTTCCCTTGGGCTTGGCTCTTTGCCTTGAATTTTTCTCCTACTTGATAAAATTACAGGTATAAACCCTATTCCTACACATGTGCATCATTTTTTCATGTGGAGTATGTGTCACCCTAAAAGCCCCTCATCTTGACAAACCCCTAAACATGTCAAAAAATGCCTACCTCCTCGCATTTGCATTTGCCTGGGGTTTTGCATCAAATTTGGCTTCTGTTCCTGCTTGGAGCAGGTTGCTTAGTCCAACCAGGGAGGAGGCCAAGCACCCATCAAGGCATTGCCGGGATGAACGTCCCTGCAGATAGGCACATGGAGCTCATTAATTCAATGAAGGTTTTACATTTTTTATTTATTTTTTCTGGAAAAAAAAAAAGCTGCTTTTAGCTCTGGGATATACTATTACAGCACAAAAGGAGGAAAAATAAAATTGCAAGGCTGAACTCGGGGGCTGTAAAGACTGCAGCTTTCAAAGCGCGTTAGAGCTAGTGCTGGGTGGTAGGAAACATGAGACTCATCCCGGGTCACGCAGCGGTTCACTCGGCTTTGCAAATCGGGCAGAGCTGGGTTAGGGCCACACGTCAAAACCGTGGCAAGAGCTTGGGCTTGGGCTTGCTCCAAGATCCAGCCAAGAGAAGCAGGGCAGCTCGACGAGGACCTGCTCCATTGTGGGTTAATGACACCCTCGTGACCTGTCCTGGGACAGATGTTTGCAGAAGCAGTGGAAACGATGCTTTTTGAAGGCTTTTTTTTCTTTTAAATGCAGTATTGCATTATATATATATATATTTATTATGTAGTAGAGTGCAAGGGCTCTATCACACTGTTTGCTTTTTTCTTATTAAAGTATCATGGTGCAATTAAAAACCAGAAAGTCAGTGGCTACTTCAGTGTTCTTATTTTGATTTCCAGGCACCTACATATTTACTGATGGGGATGCAGATCCCCTTGCAATGGGTTTAAGCCTAGCGGCGACGGGCTTTTTTTATTTATGTTTTGCAGACCTTTTGGAAGTGGCCCACAGGTTGAAAACCAGCAATTAATTTCTTTGTGAAACACCACCCTCTGCTGAATGGGGTCCCAATGGCTCAATGGGGTTTCTTGCACATTTCTTCATCGTGGCAGTGAACGGGATGGCGTGTTGGGGTCCAGTGTCCCCTTGTTGTGCCCTGTTCTTTCCTGCAACCCCTTCGATAGCTGTTGCTGTTAAAGCATTTGCCTTGCAGGTGCAGCAAGGAACCCGCTAAAGCTCAATCCCGGTTCCCACATTACATGGGTATTAAGTTCAGCTCAGCACAGCACTTTTCTGAAATAACAGCAAACAAATAGATTTGGGCAGAATCAAAACGAGGCTGAAGCTGACTCCGAGGTAACGTGTCCAATTCTTGTCAGAACTGTGCAAAATCTGGGGAAGAATGTGGAAAGAAAATGATCTATCAATACAGCCAGTCCTTCCACTGTTTCCATCAAATGCAGCCAAAAACTAGAGGAGCCAGATAAGTCTTGAGAAAAACTACTCTTGTCACTTGTGTGTCAGTATTCAGCACGTGGGGTGATCTGGAGAGCCTGCAGGTGTTTGTTTGGGGTCCCTCTCTGCTGACTTTCTAAAAACACATTTTACCTTGAACCTGGAATAATGACAAGCAACATTAAGAAGATGATGACAGGGCAAGAGGGGTTGTAAAGGCTTTCATGGACAAGATCAGAATCGAAAATTATCTTGACAAAATGAGGTGGCACCCGAAACAAGTAGGATTCAATACGATGAAGACGAATTGCAGCCCTTCACTAGCACGGGACTCCATGGGGAAGGAGAAGGAACCAGGAGGCAACCTCTGTGATCCCAGCTTCAAAGA
>VWPW01007524.1:0-11497 GCA_013389825.1 Crypturellus undulatus
CACCGCGGAGCCCGAGCCGGCCACGCTGCCCCCGCTCACCCGCCGGCTCTGCCCGCAGCCCTCGGCGCAGCCCCAGTCCCGCTGGCAGCGCGGCTCGCCCCGCGGCTCCTTCCCACACTGGGATGGTGCCTTTTATTGGCAAGGCCGAAGGAAGGAAGAGGTCCCGCGTGCTCCGCGCGCCAAGGCCAAGGCCTGGCCGCCCGCCGGCCAGCAAGGTCATGGGCAGATAAAGCTGCAGCTCGAGGCTGCCGGCGCGGGATGGCTGTGGCCCTGCAGGGCAGCCCGGCCCTGGTTCGCGCGGAGCGGGCTCGGTACTGGAGTGGGCTCGGTACTGGAGCGGGCTCGGTACCGGAATGGGCTTGGTACTGGAACAGGCTTGGTACCGGAGCGGGAGAAGCCGAGGTCTTTCCTGAGGCTTCCACAGCAGGAGATGGCGAGACATTAGCTCCAGACAGGGTGTCTGTATGTATGGGATCTGGCCGAGCAACCCTTATTTGCTTTGAGGAGATCTGGAGTAGCCTGATAAAGGTNCGGGCTCGGGACTGGAGCGGGCTCGGTACCGGAGCGGGCTTGGTACCGGAACGGGCTCGGTACCGGAGTGGGCTCGGTACCGGAACAGGCTTGGTACTGGAACAGGCTCAGTACCGGAGCGGGAGAAGCCGAGGTCTTTCCTGAGGCTTCCACAGCAGGAGATGGCGAGACATTAGCTCCAGACAGGGTGTCTGTATGTATGGGATCTGGCCGAGCAACCCTTATTTGCTTTGAGGAGATCTGGAGTAGCCTGATAAAGGTGATGGTAGCAGGATTGTTCAAGACATTTGGCCTCGCAAAGCAAATTAAAAGCAACAGAGAAGGATCCTCAGACAGAAAGGATCAGGAGATCCCACTGCGGGAGAGCAGACGCTTCCAGGAGAGGTGGGAAGTGAAGGGCGCTCCTGCCTTTGCAGCGAGCAGCGGCTCCGAGCACAGCCCCCTCCGCACGAGCCTGCGGGGCTCCAGGAACGGGCAGGGCCCTGAGAAGAGGCAAAAGCCTCAGCCCGAATCTGGAGGCTTGGGGGGCACGTGAGCTCGTCCGGCCCCGGGGCCGGCGCTGCCGCAGGCTGGGAGGGCGCAGGGGCTTTGCTGCCGCCAGGGCCGAGCAGAGGAGCTGCCGGGACCCGCGGGTCTGTGCTCTGTCCCCTCCTGGGGATGCCCTGGGAAGCAGCGGGCAGCCCCACACCGGGAGCCTCCTGCCAGGGCCCAGCCCGCGCGGCTCCTCTCCGGCCAGACGGACACCGGGGTGCCGGGCAGGGGAGCCGGTGGGGCCAAAAACGCTGAGAAGAAATGGCTAGAATTGGGTGACTGGGCGTCGGGGCTGGCAAGGAGGCACACAGGCCCTTGGAAGCACAGCAAGGGGCCAGGGAAGGCAGGGACCTGCCTGGGGATCCCGGGGATCCCTGCAAGGGGAGGCTGCTGCAGAAGGGAGCAGAGTGGAGCTGCCTTCCCGGAGGCCTCCTCGGGCAAACGGGCTCCCGCGCTCCGTGCGAGACGCATGCGGCCGGGGCACATCCGAGTGGCAGCAGTTTCCCCTCCCACGGCCAAGGCCAGGGCCATTCCCAGCTGCTCCTGCCTGTTGGTGCTGAGCCAGGAGCATCCCCGGAGCACGGCGGGAAGAGGCAGGAGCTGGCGGGGGCAGCAGCTCTGCTCGGAGCACGTCAGAGCTGCCACACACCCACGGTCACCCCGGGCCCCACCGGTGCCTTTCGGGAGTCTTTGGGGCACGTTCACCTGCGGCTCCCACTCCACAGGGCAGCAAGAGCCGGCGCTCGTAGCTCCGTGGGGACCCAAAGCGCCGCGGAGGCTCCGCGCGGCCGTGGCCGGGAGCTGCTCTGCTCTGGCCTCTCACGCCTGGGCAGTCCTGCTTGATCCCAGCAGGTGTCCAGCGGCCGGAACATCCTCATTAAGCAGGAAAACCACTTAACCGCTTCCCTCCCAGGGGAGCTAGCCCAGGCAGTGCCCGGGCCTCCGTGAGCCCCTGCCAGAGGGCTGCTGGTTCCCAGCTGTTCCAGCGGCGCGGGAAGAGCCAAGGTTTGTCCAGTGCCGGCACCGTTAGTGTTGGGTCAGCGCGCCGGGCGCCCAGCGGCACCAAGGGATCCGGCTCCCACACGACGACATTCCTGCGGAATACGCAGCCGCACAACACACTGCGGAGAGCACGGATCCCGGGAAGGTGGAGGGTGGGCAGGAAACGGGACCTGGCAAAGAGCCGCCAGCACAGAGGCAACCCCACGTGTGTCTAGGAACTAACCTGCAAGGCAGATTTCTGCCAGGTTCAGCACCCAGCAGCGCTCATCCGGAACGTTCCCCATCCTGCGCCAATCTCTGACCTGGATTTAGGTAACCCCAAACACCACTGGGCAGGAAATGGGGCAGCGGGAGAAAGGGGTGGCGCTGGCAGCATCTCCAGCTACGGGGCCGCGCGGAGCACCAGGCACGCGGGAGACGTCGCGGCCGCCGGGTTCAGCTGCAGCTCAGTTGGGTCTGACTGGGCCCAAAGACGAGCTGGACACGCCGGGGGGTTGTGAGCACCATTTTACTGAAGGGCTGGCAACCTGCTAGGACTTCATAACAAAAGGTTCACTTCATGTAAGAAAAAAGACAGTCTGTTTTTCTGTCCCGTTCCCTAAGAGCGGAATAATACTAGTGCTGCCTTTTCGCGAAACGTTGCCATTCCAAAATATACAACACTGAGTGTGGAGCAGCCCAGCCTCATATTAAACATTAAATATTAATAGAGCTTCAGAAACATTCTACACAAACAAATGAAACAGTATAAAGTCCACTTGAGAACAAGGTGATTGGATGTGGTAAATCTGCCGTACGAAAGTTTGTCGCTCGCTTCTCATCCGGGTGACAGCTGCCCCCCGTGATGCTGGCATGAGCCGTCCCTGCTCCCAGCGTGTCGCTCGGGATTCCCGACCCTCCGGAGCATCCGTGGCCGTGCCGGTCCCAGGCCGAGCAGGTCGGTTGCGCCGCGGAGCCGGATCTCTCGGAGACGCCGTTTGGCAGCGCCACTCGCTCCCCCAGATGCCCGTGGCCCAAGTGCCACTGCCCTGGAAATAACATTCCTCGGAAGTGCTGCATCAGGAACTATGAGGAGAGAATGACGTTACGCCCCGGCGGCCGCAGCCTCCCCGTGACCAATTCCAATGCTAATCACGTCCCTTCCCGGCCCGCTGCTCCGAGGGGCTGGGGCACCTTTCCAAGCTCTGCGGTGCAGCCTGCGCCCGGGGGACGTGTCTGCGCGGCGGCTTTGCAGCACCCTCTCTTTGAGACCAGCCGCCTCCGCGGCAATCCCCGGGCTCAAGGGGGCTGCCTGGAGCCACAGGAAGGGAAAGGGCTAATTAAGACAACGAGGAGAGAGTCCCAGACGATAATAAGGCCTTTGAGGGCCTCCCCGGGGGCAAGGCCTAATGATCCCCGCGGGGGAAGTTATTTCAGCTGCTCACTCAAGGAAGAGCCACCCCCTCTGCGCTCCGAGGGGCTCCGGGCCAGCACGCAGGGACACGGGCTGCGAGCGGCTTCCGCGCGGCCACCCGAGCGGGCTGTGCAGCCGGGCGAGGACGGAGGGCAGAGGCTGGGAGAGGCGCCTGCTTCCCAAGGGCATCTCCCGGCCCACAGAGCCTGCGGAGAGGGAAAGGCTCCCCAGCTGCACAGGGATGGGGCTCAGGAAGTGCTACCAGTGTGCTACATACTCAGCTCGCTGCATTTGGGGAAATCCTCCTGGAATGGAAGCAAACGAGGCCGCTCAGCCAGACACTACAGGCATCTTTGGTTTCGCCTAATCCCACTTCCATTTTCCACCAGAAAACTCAGTCTTCTCAAGCCACCACCGCTCCTCTGATCACAGCACCTGAAAGGTCAGCGCCACTTTGCACACTGAAACCAGGAATGGGTTGTTCCCACACAAACCAAGTTCCTTGAGCTGCAGGTGCTCCACACAGCACAGCTGAAGCCAGGATAAACCCACCCAAACCTCCCCTCCTGCCTCGGAGGCTTCCTGCTTCTGCAGCATTGCCTATTAATGCAGCATTGCCTATTAACTGCAGCGAAGAGACAAGTCTGCCCTGCGCTGGCACACGGGCCTCGTCCCAGGCCCAGCTCCCAGACAAGAGAGGAAACTTCTACCCAGGGGGAAGCATCCAGAGAGAGTGGCACCTTCCTGCATGCCGGCAGGGCCCGGCCACGGAACCGGCGCGAGACACGAGGCAAAGGGCCGACCTGCTGCTCCGGTTTGTGCTCAAGCCCAAAAGGCAGAACAGGGCCCCTCATGCCTCGGATGAGGCAGGGGGAGCTCCCACAGTGGGAGATGCTGGTGGTGTCCAAGGGGGCTCTGGCAGCAGGGCTTTTCCCCCATGCTCTGAGACTTGCTGACCTCTGCACAGAGGAAATCTGGACAACGAGGGGTCCTGCGCAGCCAGGCAGCGTGCAGGGCCTGGAGCAGCTCTCTGTTTGTCCCGGGATCCCGGCGGCAACAGGATGCTCTGCTCTGACAAGAATCCAGCTACATCAGCACTTCCTACACGCTGCAGAACACACCTCTTCCCCACGCTAATATCAGGATGTTTAGAGTTCTGGCAGTGGGCTACAAAACAGGAGCAAAAAAAGAATCCCTTCTTATTCTGCAGAAGAGGGTTTAAGAAGTTCTGCACGTGGGTCGCCCTGGGGCAGAACGCAGACACCTCGCAACGTGTCTTGAAGGCAAGAACCCAGCTGAAAGCAGGGCAGAAGGTGAAACTTGATCACTCTGCACCTGGGCTTTAAATCAATGTTTCTACTAATGAACATGATTCCAACCTGGTACATGGTGTCAGCTTCCCTTTCACCTGCCTGCTGGAAAAGCTGCTCTCCCTGCGGATCTCACTGACGGGCACCTGGAGCACACAGGAAACTGCTCTGCTGCAGGCAAAGCACCAACTCCTGCTTCTCAGCAGCTGAATAGAAGGAGAAATGATTTCCACCAGTTCAGTCCGAAGAACAGTCCTTTTGACTCTATTTGAATCATTTCTACCAGTGACAGTGGCATAAATCCATGTGGAGAAAGCATTCCTGAGAGAGCGTCTCCAGAGCTCTTGGCTGTCTCAGCGCCCAGGAACGGCACAGGCCAGGTTAGGCACTTGGATGAATTCAAAATGACTAATGCAGAAGCAGGTCTGAACAGCGCACACAGCGCGCTGGGCAGAGACCACAGCACCCCGGGCAACACATTCTCTACCTGCGGTGCCAGCTCCTGCCGCTGCGGATGCCTGGGGGGCAAATGATCTAATCAGAGTCCTAGGAAAAAACTAGGTTGGAAGGGACCACTCGAGATCTCTGTTCAGATGAAGTCTTAGACTTGTTTTGATCAAACCCTTGATCTTCCCTGAATGAGGCAACACGTAGCCAACAACTCAACCCCTTCTGCACCTCCTGCATATCCGTGTCCAAGGACCCAGGTGCCAGGAGTGCCTGTGCACAGCCACAAGACTGAGTGCTGCAAAACCTACCCTGACCGGCTGCAGGGACCCATGTGCCGACACTGGACTCGCTGGGAAGCAACTGTGAGGCAGCACTTGCTGACACTGGCACAAGAAGCTAGCACGACCTTCTGCTATTAACAAGCTGCATTCCTCCAAGCCAAATTCCAAACTCATTCCCACAGGAGGAGACGTCAGCACGGCAGAGAATCAGCGTGACAGACATGCAGCAAATTAGACCTGAGCGCCGAGAGCTCCAGTGCTGCCCAGTCAGCCCAGGTGCCCCCTGGTCTCTACTACAGATGAGCAGAAAAGCTGCCAGGGATTTGACACCTCAGACGGTCCCTGAGCACAGTTGTGCTGGTGGCCTGGCGGGGATACCGGGCGAGCCGTCATCACCAAGTGTTTTCAGAGCTCAGCTCTGTGCCTAGAAAGGCAGAGCCCTGCTAAGGCAGCTACGTTCTGCCTGGTTTGGTTAAACAGTACAAGCCAACTCTGTGACTGGCAAAGGTTCAGGCTGGTGGAACACAAGAGGTGACAGGGAACAGCAGGGAGCAACGCAGCACAGAGTATGACAGGGGCAAAGGACGTGTCCTGATGTGCTGGCCTCAGGTGCTCAGCCTCGCGGAGGCTCTTCAGGCAGCAGGAAAAGCAACCTCAGCCTGAGTTCACTGCTCTTCCCCCCAGAGCCCAGGCACCCGGCTAGGACATCTGCTCCCTGCACAGGAAGAGGCTCTGGAGACACTTCTTGGTGCCCTTATATGGGGCTGGGAGCAAGGGGAAGCCACGAGAACAGCCTGTCAGGCCTCGATAGCACAGGCTGGAGTGCAGAGCCCTCCTCAGGAAAGAGCCAAAAGAGAAACCCCAGGGCAAGACTTCAAGACCTGGCATTTGAGAGCGTGGGAATGAGAAGGGTCTGAAGGGATGGAAACAAAGCAGACAAAGCAACCCTGGCTGGGCAGCAGTGATGCAGGATCTCTCTTCATCCAGCATCATGTCAGGAAAGGAGATCTCTCTGCCAGGGCATTTCAAAACACAGAAGTAGAAGAAAATATTTCCTCCTGCTCTCCAGCCAAGCAGCGGCATTTGCAGGTCAGCCTCAAACACTGCAGCAACTTATGATCTTCAACAGGAATTCAAATACGCAAAAACAACAGAGCCCGAGCGCGTGACTGAGAGCCTGCAACCAGCTCCCGAGGGAAAACCTCCACCCTGCTACCAACACTGCCCTACCTGGCACACGTGCCTCAGGACTCAGTTTCTCGCTCCCTTGGGGTTGTTTTTCTCCTCTACTTTCCTCTCTGCACTGGGATCAGGTACTGACCCTTCTCATGGAACACCGATATCCAGTTAGGCGCTGGAGACAAGCTGGAACCGCAGCGAGCTGTGGTTTCCCAGCCTTTCAGCCCATATCCAGAGATTACCAGGCCAGGCCGCTGCTCTTTTGAGCTGGTGAGAGAACAAGTGGATTAGCGGCCTGACTGCAGAGGGGGAGGCAGCGCCAGCCCCTGCTCGGCCTCCCGCGCGGCCTCTCCCTGCGCTGCAGCCAGCACCATCCCCTCGGCGCAGGGAGGGAGAGTCCCCAGGCTCTGCGGTGCCTCCCGGGGACAGGCAGGGCCTGTGGCCGCAGAGCTGCCCTGCCTGCCACAAACCACCTTGCGACAGCCCAGAAACAGCAAGGCTGATACCGCTGTCACTGATGCATCGTGACGGAAGTGCTCGTCTCCTACCCCACAAACTGACAGCACAAGACTCATTACGTTTGTTTTAAGTGCTGGCATATATCCTCCCAACCCTTCTGCTTTTCTGCTTTGATTCAGGCTCACGTACCCCACTGAACCCAAGGAGAGGCAGGATGTATCTAATACATTCTAACACAGCAGGTCTCCTCTCCACTGGCACCCCAAATCTGCTCCTGAAACATTCAGCAACTGCAAAACGGCTCATTTGTGGGCAGGAAAGAGTAAGTAATTGCTATTAACAGTTCCAGCTCTTAAGCTGGCAACAGTCACGAGTTCATTTTCTAAGTTTGCGCCCAGGGGACAAGGGAGCAAAACAACACTGGGATCTAAACCAGAATTGCTCTTTGGGGTCAAACCCACAAGATGAGTTCAGAGCTTCTGCTACCAACAAACAGAGGAGGCACCTAGAAGTGTCAGGCAGACCTGCAGGCAACAGCCCTCTAACACTCCCCAGCTTTTGTGCAGAGGTAATACCAAAAATACAATTAAAACAACACTCAACTATCAGCTGGTCATTCTCCAAAACTGCATGGCGTTGTTGAAGCCAAACAAGTGCCTATAATTCTGCCTGCTTCTGAGCTGCTGAAGAGAGCCCAGAACAGACTGTCACAACACTGAAACACAAAGAAATGCTGGCACCTTTCAACAAAAGACTGGCTGGAGGGAGGGGGAACAAAAGCTATTGAACCCAATCCCAGAGGGGTGGAGGAAGTGCATCTTCCCACAGTTCCTGGGCAATATGCACATATATAGATATATAGATAATAAAGTTATAAAATTTGATCAAAATAAAACCAGTAAATGTACAGCTTGAAAAAGAGCAAATATCACAGTGCATCAATGTCACAAGAAAGTCGCGTGTTCTCCCTCTGCACGAGGGCACAGCCTGGCACGTTTAGAAAAGACCTCACAGAAAGCGAACGCTTCGAGCTGCTCGGCTTGCCGGGGGCAGGGAGTCACCACTCTGTCCTCGCAAATGCAGTTTCGTCCTTATGCTCTGCACAGCAGTGGCAGAAACAGCCAGGAACAGCACCAGAGGAGGCTGCTCCATCTGCAGGTGTTAGTCGACGTATTGTCACCAGGCACTAGAGACCCAAAGTTGCTCTGAAACTTCTCCACACTCTGGCGCCTGGCTCATACTTACAGAAAAAAAAAAAAAAGTGACAAAGTGAAGAAATTCATGGAACGCTGTGAGAATGAGACAAGGGCTGAATTCGGATCACAGGGGACAGGTTGACCCTAAGGATTTTCTGTGCTCTCCTCCTCACTTCATCATCGGAAGAGTTGTCCACCTTGATTGCCCGGAATTTCAGCAAATTCAAAGTGCTCTGAGCCCGCCGAGGTTTATTTCGGGCAGTAATGGTATTTGCTTTCTTCTTCCTCGGTGCTTCTCTCACCTCTGCAGCTCCTTTCCTTTTCTGCCC
Organism: Crypturellus undulatus; assembly: GCA_013389825.1. Lineage (NCBI taxonomy): Eukaryota > Metazoa > Chordata > Aves > Tinamiformes > Tinamidae > Crypturellus > Crypturellus undulatus. Next base: position 8,662 of record VWPW01007524.1, read on the forward strand.
GACAGCCTCCTGGTGGCTGCTGCTTTCCTTCCACTCCGGCTTTCCCACAGGAGCCTCCTTAGTTCTGATTTTCAAAGCCTTGGACCGCGGTGCTCCGGTGCCGCCTTGGGAGGAGCTGCCGGTGACTCTGCCATTGAGGACGCCCGAGGCTTTGCAGGCATTGCTCTCCTGCAGCACGCCGCCCTTTAGTCCCTTCAGAAGATTCAACGGGAGGCTGGTGGGATCCAGTGCTTTCCTCCTCACCAAGCACTTATTCCCCTTTGCTGCTTTTATTTTAGTGCTCTTGCCAGAGGAAGACTGCCTTGGTGGACTCGAAGCCTCGAGGAGTTTAAGGTCCGAGGGCGAGATTCCGAGACGGCCCTGTTTGCACTTGGATTCCAAGCAGGACGCGGTGCTTTTCAGTGGTACCAGAGCTTCCAGAACCACGGACAGTCTCATTGCTGGATACACCTCAGGATACATGTCGTCAGGAAAACCCACTGCTGAGGCCTTGGACGAGCCAGATCTCGTCTGCTTCAGGGAGTTCAGCAGCAGGTTTGTGGAACTACCCTTAGGGGCAGCTTTAGCAGAGGCCCTGGAGGAGGCCACCGAAACGCCCGTGGCTGAAGCAGACACCTTTGTGACAGCTGCAGTGCTTCTAGCTGGAGTTTTAGCAGGACTGGAAGCGGCGGCAGTGGAAACACGCTGTGTGCTCCCTTTGGTTTGGTTCGGGATATCTGCTGTGCATGAACTATAACCATACACATCTTTACTCCTTAGAATAGTGGGCTGGTAGCCTTCCTCCTTGAGGCTCTGGATAAAGGCCACCAGCTGGGTCTCCGTTTCTGAAAGGTCCTTAGACATTGGGTTGAAGACTCGGAGAGTTTCCTCCAGCACTTTCTGTCCCGCAGAGGAAATTCTTGACCAGGAATGGACAGCTTTTTCTTCCACATTGTTCACTGCAATATTCATGGCATTAGGCAAGGAGGTGCTTCAAAAGATCCAAGTTACTGGAAAAACAACCCGGGACACCTCAAAAGGAGAGAGAAGACAGTTAGCTTACGGCAATTGGAATCATCTCGCATTTTTAAGTAGGGACCTGAAACCATTAAGACTAGACCTGGCTACTCACAAACATCAGGTCTCATTCTGTGCTTAACTCAAAGTAGCAGCAGTATCGACAAAACCCTGTCACTGTTCTGTCTTTGCAGTAAAACTAAAGTAAAACTATTGCAGAAATAACTTAACTCCCAAAGCTTTCAGGCAATCTCATCCAACCATCCCAAGATGAACTGTTCCAGTGCTTAACTCAGTGAAATGTGCAGCTCATTTCCAGTCTGAGAGTGATAAGGCTCAGCTTCTCGCAATCAGATCTCATTTTGCCTCTGTAAAGCAGCCCTCCATTAAATCTTTCCCGCATGCACATACTGAGAAGAACACAACCAAGCCATGGCCACACTCTTCAGTGAACTACACAGCCCGAGTTCCTCAAGTCTATCCCAGTGTCACGTTCAATTTTCCAGCTTTCTACTAGATTCTGCTCAAAACTGATTTTGAATCCCTGCCAAATCCGCAGCATCCTTCTGAAGAGCAGACAGCAGAGCTGGAGGCTATTTCAGTCGTGCTTTGTTGGTGCCAAGCACTGTAGAAAGACAGCTCTGTTCCTTGTTTCTCCCCGTCTGAGGAACAGTCCACAACGCGCTGCCACAGCAAACTGCTGTCCACCCAGTGACACTCGCTGCCAAGTGAGAAGGAAGCAGGAAACTCAAGAAGGGCAGCGAGGAGGAAGCAGACAGCACAGGGCCTGGTACAATGGCCCGAGGGACGGCGCTCGACTCACCCCTACAGGCAGCTATCGGCCTCCGACAGAAGCAATAACTACTGCTTTTTTAGAAAAAGAAGCTGAGGAACGAGGCAGGAGCCCAGGAGGACTTAGACTATCGCACGCTGTGAGAAATTATAAAGTCTTCAGTGTCTTAACCTCGTCAGACGCGTTCAGCAAAGAATCTTCCTCACAGAAATGTTGATGCTATCACGGAGGGCAGGAAGCAGGCGAGAACGTCACAACAGGAAACCAGCAGCTGAGCAGAGCAGGGGACTGCTCACGCGTCAGGTCATCTCCGCAGCTCCAGTCACGTCGCAGCCACAGGGACAGGCAGGGCCTGGGGCGCCCGGGCCACCACAAAGAGGACACAGAGCCCGTGGCTGTCAGCAAAGGGGTGCGAGGAGCCCGTGTGGCTCAGAGAGGCTGAACGGGCTCCATGCAACGGGCTTGTCTCCTGTTCCAGGGACACGGCAGCAGGATGGGGATCGGGATAGGGATAACGTAGCTCCTGGCAACACTCGGGGCATATCCTGCTGGGAAGGGGAGGCAGGACGGGAGGCGCTGCAGTGGCATCGCTGCCTAGGGGTGAGACCTGTCACCTCAAAGATGAGATGCAGCTACAGGGCAGAGAGAGGATGCAGAGAGGAGAAGTGAGGATGCAACGGGTTAATTCTGATCTGCTGGGGAGGGAGGAAGCAAAACCACCCATGTGCTCTTAGCAGGGAAATATATACAGCAAAATACAGTCTTCTGCCGGGAGCTTCACACCGCGTCGGGAACGGCCAGAGCACCCGGGCAGGGGCTCCCACAGCAGCGGGGCCGGGAGCGACGCGGCCCTGCACGGGGTCACGCGCGGCCACCAACGTGCGGAGACGTCGCTGGGTTTCGGCTGGGGACGAGCCCCGGGAGCAGCACCGAGGGGCCGCGGTGCCACCAGGTCCCCCTCGGCAGCGCCCGCAGGAACGGGCGGCCGGAGCGGGGCCGCCCGGCGCCTCCGGGGCTGCCGCGGGGGTGACAGGGGGACGCGGCGCT
>VWPW01007524.1:16739-48335 GCA_013389825.1 Crypturellus undulatus
CCTCGGGTGCCGCCGAGGTGCTCGACGTCCCAACGCAGCGCTGGAGCGCGCTGCCGCCGCTGCCCACGCCGCGCGCCGGCGCCGCCGCACTGGCCCTGGGCAAGCAGATCCTCGTGGTGGGCGGCGTGGATGCCTCGCAGAGCCCCCTTGCCTCCGTTGAGGTCTACAATGTGGACGAGGGCAAGTGGGAGAAGAAGGCGGCCCTGGCCCAGCCGTCCATGGGCATCGCTGCCGTCCAGAGAGGTGAGGGGCTGGCACACGGCCTGCGGGAACAGCGATGCTCGAGGTGGGATGAGTCTCGTTGCTACGTGAGATGCAGCGCAAGGACTTTGCTCCATCACCCCCAGGCTGCCCAATTAACGGGTTGGTCACTCTGCAGCCCAGCTGCCCCTTCTGGGCTCATGGATGCCCCTTTGGGTGGCGATGGCACCCTGGCGAAGGTGACTTTGGGTTACGCAGACCCTGAAGGCTCTTGTCTCCCTGCCCCACAACCCTGCTCTGCAGAGCCCCATGCACTGAGCCGGGCCAGGGCCGAGGATGCTCCTGCCCAAACTTTGCGCAGCAGCCTGTGAGCCCGGCAGCAGCAGCAGCACCGGCTGCACAGCCCAGCACCCGGCTGGCTCTGCCAGCTGCCCCGCTCCCGGCGCGGGTGCGTGAGGAGGGCCGAGGGGCTCGCGGCCGCGGCGGGAGCCGGCGCGGGGCAAATGGAAGCGGCATTTGGCAGCATGGCTGTGTTGCCATGGTGTCTCCAGGGAGATGGTGCTCGCCGAGTATAATTAGAGCTGATGGCCTGGTGCTCCCTCCTGCCTCCGCGCCGCGGGCGGCACCGCGGGGCGATCCGGGCGGCTGCGGCTCCGTCCCGGCCGTGCTGGCTGCCCGGGGCGCCGCGAGCGCTGCCGCTCGCCGCAGCGCTGCCTGTTTTGCAGACGGTGCCGTGTACGCGCTGGGCGGGATGGGGACAGACACGGCCCCGCAGGCGCTGGTGCGGGTCTACGAGCCGGCCAAGGACCACTGGCAGCCGCTGCCCTCCATGCCCACCCCCTGCTACGGGGCCTCCGCCTTCCTGCAGGGCACCAAGATCTTCGTCTTGGGTAAGTGCCGCGGGGCGGGCGATGCCACCCGCTCATGGCCCAACACGGGGGTCCCATCCCGCGCAGGGTGCGCGCCGGCCGCTGCAGCATCTCCTCCGGGCGCAGGGGGCCGCCAGGGCAAGCTGCCCGTCACCGCCTTGGAGGCCTTCGACCTGGAGACACGGAGCTGGACGCGCTACCCGAGCGTGCCCAGCCGCCGGGCCTTCGCCGCCTGCGCCATGGCCGACGGCGTCGTCTTCAGCCTGGGGGGCCTGCAGCAGCCTGGCCCCCACAACTTCTACTCGCGGCCCCACTTCGTCAACACCGTGGAGATGTTCGACCCCGCGCAGGGTGAGCGCTGGGGCCGCTGCCCGCGGCGGCAGCGCTGAGTGCCGGGGCCGGGGGACGATGCTCGAGCGCTCTGCCCTTCCCAGGAGCCTGGAGCAAGCCGAGCCGCAACGTGCGCATGAGGGAGAAGAGAGCCGACTTCGTGGCCGGCTGCCTCGGAGGAAGAGTGGTGGCCGTGGGCGGCCTCGGTAATGCCCGGCGCGGGGGCACGTGTCCGACCATGCGGGCGGGAGCCTCCTGTTTGGAGAGGGGAACAAGTTCTGCCCATGAAGGGGAAAACTGCTGCAATTCAGTTCCCATTTTGATGCCCTGTTGGTTACCTGCCCGGTAGTGGGGACCACGCAGCCCCCAACATCTCCCCATCCATCCCCTCCCAACATGCCCAGGGCAGCAGCCCTGGGGCACCCCCTGCCTTGCACGGAGCCTCTTCCCTCTTCCCTTGCAGCGCCGTGGCCGTCCCCGGAGGCGGCTGGGGAAAGGTTAGCGCTGTCTATCAGCAGCAACAGGGATGTCGGGAAGGGGCCGGTGCCATTCCGCGGCTGCCGGCGCCACTGAGGCCGCACCGTCTCTTTGCAGGCAACCAGTCGTGCCCGCTGGCCTCGGCCGAAGGCTTCAGCCTCTCTCGGAAGAAGTGGGAGCCGCTGCCGCCCATGCCCACGGGGCGCTGCTCCTGCTCGAGCTGCGCGGCGCCCGGCCTCCTCTTCGTCATCGGCGGCGTGGCGCAGGGCCCCAGCGGCGCCGTGGAGGCGCTGTGCCTGCGCGAGGCGCCCTGAGCGGCGCCCCGGCCCCGCCACCAAGTGCCTCAAGTCGGGGACAGGGTGGGCACGTGCCCGAGCCCGCGGAGCCGCCGGCCGCGCCGAGCCGTGCCGCGCCGTGCCGGAGGTGGCGACGTGGCCGTGCCGTGTGTGTAGCAGTGCGTGCCGTGTCGTCGTAGACCCAGTCGATGTCTCATGTAGCGCAGAGGTGCCCTGTAGCTCAGTGCCTAGGAGGTGACGTAGCGCCTCGAATAAACGAAACGCCTGGAGTTTTACCCCGCCGCAGCCGCCTGCTCCCATTGCGGCGGGAGAACCGGGCTGCCCGGGCAGCCTCGCTCCCACACGGCCCTCCTGCAGNGTTGCGGCAGGAGAACCAGGCGCAGGGAGCGCTGCCCGGGCGGCCTCGCTCCCACACGGCCCTCCTGCAGGCGAGGAGGTGAGTACAGGGGTGCGGAGGCGGGTTTTGTCTTGGCCAGGCTGTGAGAGGGCGCAGAAGCTCCTACATCTGAGCTGGAGTGTTTGGGAATGCCACAGCCTAGGGGAGGGACACAGCGCCACCAGCATTCCCAGTGTGCCGCCTGGGCTGGGGTTCATCCTGGCGGCTCCGGAGAGCCGTGTCCTTGTGCCCGCACTGCGCTCGTGCCCGCACTGGGGCTCCCAGCGCTGGCCCTGACCCGCAGCCCTGCCGCAGCGCGTGAATGCAGCCGGGTGCCAAGGTGGCCGCGTCCAGCTGCCGCCTCGTGCCGTTTCCTACTGCCGGTGTCGGGAGGAGCGGGTGTGCAGCAGCCGCGGGGCTAGGAGCCGGCACCAGCGCTGGGCACAGCGCGCTCGCCCAGCTGCCTCCTGCTCGGCACAGCGCGAGGCTGCGGGTGCGGGAAGGCTCCGTCTCCTAGCGATATGGCAGGAGGAAGATCTCCCAGGTCTGGGTAAATACCACACGTGAATGCCTGACCTTTCGGAAAAGGCTGGCTGGGGAGCGAGCGCTGTGCTGTGAAGCCGGCTGACTGCAGAGCGTGGCATTCCCCGGCGTGCAGCCGGAGCGGCGGCTTCCTCTGCTGCGGGAGCACGCGGGAAAAGTTGGAGCCCCTTCAGGCAAGGGGGAGTCTGAGGGCAGAGACTCCTCCTGCGCGATAATGGGGACACAGCTCAAGGGGGCTGCAGTTAGGGGCGATCCGAGGGGTGCAGCTCTCGGGATGCTGCTCCCGGGGTCTGCACCCTACCCTGCTCTCGCCTGCCTTTCCAGAGGAAAATCCTTGGATACCTGAGCTCCTACCTCGGCCAATCCTCCCGGCTCCTGCCTCTGGAGTTGCTATAGAAACTGCCGAGTGCTGGAGCGGAGCGCCCGCAGGGACCCCCTCATCCGCTGCCCCACGATGCCCCGGCCGCAGGGCTGCCCACAGTGCGAGCGAGCCCCGAGGCCGGCACAGGGGCACCCTTGGGAGCCGGGTGGCTCCTGCCGTTGGGGACACAGCTCAGTGCTCGGCTGAGGGGCTTGGAGCAGCCGGACGGCCCTGGTGTTGCTCTGCCCGTGGCCCAGCGAAGCCTGCGCTGCCCCATAGCGGCGCGAGCCCTGCCGGGGGGCAGCCCCAGGCGTTGCCGTTCCTGGGGCGTCGCGGTGCTGCTTATCCTTCCTCCGTGCAGCTTCACTTGCAGCCTCATGCTGCCCACAGCACAGGTAACCTGCGGCTTCACACGAGGCTTCTTCAGCATCAAGACACAACAGAAACAACAGGTCGCTCCATTGCCTGCAGTTATAACCCACCCCATTCAGGGATGAGATGTTATTGCAGCAGCTTCCCCCTTGCACAGTGCCCCTGCACCCCACCACGGTCGCCTTTTTCCCCTTGGAAAACGGGGCAATGATCAGTTGCTCGTACCCTCATCCCCCTCCACCAGGCTCCGGGAGCATCCGCTGGAGTCGGGCTGCACGTCCCTGCATCCTGGGCACGGCAGAGCTCCGCTCTCATCACAACCGTGTCCCTCCATGTCCCCTCAAGTCCGCTAGTTCCCCATAACCCCCCTGATTTGGCACCCCGCATCACCCTGCCGTCCATCCTGGAGCCCCATCTGGTCCAGCCCCAGCAAAGGCTACGACAGCACCGATGCGGCGTTAAGGTTGCTGTTATTTAATGTCACAGGCGTGTGTCCCCGCTTCAAATCCAAGTGGCTCTAAGTGGCTCGTTTTCCGGCATCGCTTGCTTGTTTACTAGCAGAAATTAGGAATATGACTTGCAGCTCCCAGCCTTGACAGCAGCAATTAGTAAGAAGAAATAGTGAGATTCATCACTACCTACGTGATAATGAATCTTTAAAGACCCACGCTGGGGTTGCACTGAAGTAGTAGCTCATCAGGTGACCCTGTTTTTCTGGGGTTAGGCTAATGCCGAGAACAGAAAGAAAAATCTGTGACTTTTTCCCAAAAGTTTGGTTTTCTCATTCATTTCTAGCTCTGTTTTTAGGGACAGGAGCAGAGCGCTGACCAAATGAGGGGAAGGGGGAGGCCAGGGCAGTAGCTGAGGGAAGGGCAAAATAAATCTAGAAATAAAAATAAAGCCCAAAATATTCAAAGAAAAAAGAAAGCCAAAAGGCAAAACAAATTGTGATGGCTTTGAACACACTTGAAGATGACAGTGCAGCCAGAAGGGTCCATGTGAGTTTCCAGTGAAATTACATGCACTTTGAAGGAAAAAAAACCCACCAAAATTAAGGAATATGCACAAAGCATATTGTTGTCTATCTGCTGGCATGTTCTTTTAATTTCAACCAAATGAAAAGCTTCAAGTACCTGGCCACGGTGCTTAATGCTAGAAGCACAGTCTGTTACTTCAGATATAAGTTGTTCTACAAGGCAGCGCCTGGCAACATTACTAATCTCAGAGCTGCGTTAGGGATGAGGGAGGGCGACGGGAAGGGAGTTAGCTGTCAAGCCCATAATTAAAAAAATATGTTTCTTCATAGGAATTTTCTTTCGGTTGTCGGGAGAGATGGAAATGCAAAATCTCATTTATCATACTCCTCAAACTTGGTAGGCGCTCAAACCAGAGCGCTCCAGCCACGTCAGAAATACAAATAGCTCTGCATAATAACCAAAAATAATGTGCCGAGCATGCACCAACCTTATCTCTGGTGCACAAAGCACTGGAAAATCCATTCCTAATAGCGGCGAAAAGGCTGCAAATGGACATGGGGACCCACGAGCTGTTGCGAAGAGCCTTCCAGACCCAGTCTGTGATTATGGGATCCACGATGGCCGGTGCAGCTGGCAAAGGAGTCGCACCCGGGTCAGGACAGCCAAGGGCGCCGAGTTCAGGAACACGGTGAGGCCTTGGGCTGCTCAGGAAGGGCCGTAAATGTTAATGTTCCCTGCAGCAGAGCTCTCTGGGGAGAGACAGGCTTCAATTCCACAGCTGTCTTGGCTGTTAGCGCGATCCTGGAGCGCGAATCCAATTCTTCGCTTTGTTCTTAGGGAAGCTGCCCATTGCGGGGCATCTTGAAGGCCTTTTCCGACAATAATGACTCTGTGATTCCACGATCGTATGGTCCGAGCGGAAGCAAGCCACGGGATAAACTTCAGCTATTTATATCAGACTTTGCACTGTTGTTTACAGGCAAAAAACAGCACAGAACGGCCCTCTGAGAAGTTTCTTAAGGCTAAAAGTCCAGTTCCGTACTGCCTTTGTTGTTGTTGTTTGTTTTTTGTTTAGTTAAAGCTCATTTCTGCAGTATTTGCTAAGAAAAGCAGATCAGACATAAAACAGGACATTCATTTGACACTGCCGACCTTCAGGCTTTTCACGCCAAAAGCAGCTTTTTTGGCACAGAAATGTGCCTGGTTTCCCAAACACATCTGTGAAGTGGTGTCAGCTGTATTAGTGTTTCCCTGCTTACAGGATATCTTCTGAACCAGCAAACAAACATTTTATCCGGCACTAAAACCGCTTTGAACTCAGGGAAATAAATAAATAAATACAAATGAAAAGCTAGGCAAACAGCAACATGCCCCTTTCCCATTCCTGAGGAGGACACAAAGCACGAGGGAAAAATTTCCAGCACAACCATATTTGAAAATCTTCCCCCAGGGAGTGTTTAGATCATGGTTATTTTTGTCATGTTTTTAATGGGTAAAATTAAATCGCGGCCTCTGTGAGCGCAGGGTGCAGGGGGGACCGTGCGGGCTCCGGGCTCCGGGCAGCCAGGATCCCGGGATCCCGGGAAGCAGGGCCGGGGCGGGGCAGGGCGGCATTCCTGGCCCTTCCGGCGGGTTCCAGCCTGGGAATGCCGTGGGAATTGGGTTGGCAAGGGGGCAGCGAGCAACAGGTACCATCCCGGAGAGACCGGAGAGTATGGTGTGATCCCGGGGGACCAGGGCCTGGGACCCCCGGCCCCACGTGTGACCCAAGGACCTCCAGCTCCATGTGTGATCCTGGGAACCCCAACCTTGGGTGATCCTGGACCCCCCAGCTCCATCTGTGGTCCTGGACCCTCAGCTCCATACGTGTTTGGGACCCCCAGCTCCATGTGTGTTCCCAGGACCCCCAGCTCCATGNCTAATGGGTAAAATTAAATCGCTGCCTCTGCGAGTGCAGGGTGCAGGGGGGACCGTGCGGGATCCCGGGAAGCAGGGCCGGGGGGGGGCAGGCCGGCATTCCCAGCCCTGCCGGCGGGTCCCAGCCTGGGAATGCCATGGGAATTGGGCTGGCAAGGGGGCAGTGAGCAACAGGTACCATCCCGGAGAGACCGCAGAGTACGGTGTGATCCCGGGGGACCAGGGCCTGGGACCCCCAACCTCACGTGTGACCCAAGGACCTCCAGCTCCATGTGTGATCCTGGGACCCCCAACCTTGGGTGATCCTGGACCCCCCAGCTCCATGTGTGTTTGGGACCTCCAGCTCCATGTGTGTTCCCAGGACCCCCAGCTCCATGTGTGATCCAGGACCCCCAGCTCTAGGTGTGATCCTGCCCCCAGCTCCATGTGTGTTCAGGACCCCCAGCTCCATGCGCGTTCCCAGGACTCCCCAGTCCATGTGTGCTCAGGACTCCCAGCCCCACGGGTGCTCCTGGGACCCCCAGCTCCACGTGTGTTCAGGACCCCCAGTTCCATGTGTGCTCCTGGACCTCCCGGCTCCGTGTGTGTTCAGGACCCCCCAGCCCTACAGGTGCTCCTGGACCCCCCAGCTCCATGTGTGCTCCTGGACCTCCCGGCTCCATGTGTGATCAGGACCCCCAGCCCTACAGGTGCTCCTGGACCCCCAGCACCACGTGTGNCCAGGACCCCCAGCTCCATGGGTGATCCTGGACCCGCCCAGTTCCATGTGTGATCCTGGACCTCCCGGCTCCATGTGTGCTCCTAGACCCCCAGCTCCACGTGTGATCCCAGGACCTGCAGCCCCACGGGTGCTCCCAGCCCCAGGCCCCATTGCCACCCCAGGCCCACGCAGGCCCCGTGGGGCCGCAGGCCGTGGCCCACGCAGAGCAGCGACCACCNTGGACCCCCAGCACCACGTGTGATCCCAGGACCCGCAGGCCCACGGGTGCTCCCAGCCCCCTCACCCCCAGGCCCCATCGCCACCCCAGGCCCACGCAGGCCCCGTGGGGCCGCAGGCCGTGGCCCACGCAGAGCAGCGACCACCCCACGTAGGGGCGAGCGCAGGGGGGACCCGGCCACGCGGCCGTGGGGCCTGGGCTGTCCCCACGGTGGGCGACAGCACCACGGGGCACCGGCAAGGAGAAACACCGTGAGAAACGACCCCAGCGTGGGCTAAAGGGAGAGACGTCGGCGCCGGCGGCTGTGGCGAGCGGCTCCAGGGCCGCCGCTGCCCCCTTTCCCTTCCCTTTTCCAGCGCTTTAGTCACCCAAGATGAATTTGAACGTCTGGAACATCAAGGAGATGCTCAGCACGCCGACGGCCCCGGGGTAAGAGCTTGGCGATTTTGCTGCTTTTCTTTTTTTTTTTTTTTTTTGTTAACATTTGCAGCGCTCAAATCCTCAGGAGGGCAGCAGGCCCCTGGGGGAGCCACCCCCCGCTGCGTGCGAGGAAACGTGGCCAAGTCCTTGCCCAAAGCGGCCAACTAAGCCGGAAAATCCCGTCATCTGACGTGTCCTCGTGGCCGTGGCAGGTCGGGTCCTGCGGGGCCGGCGAGCCGCGGGGCGGGCGAGCGGGGCCGCGCGCTTTCCGCTTCTTGCAGGGTCTCCATCGCATCCCGGCCTGGGCTGATGCGTCTCCACAGGCCTTTAGGAAACTCCTTAAAACAGGGAGAAACCTGATACGTTCCTCTCAAACCAAGAGGTAATCCGGATCTGGAAAACCACGTTGCTCTGTTGTTGGATTCACGTTTCTGGAGGCTCTGCCACCTCGCCCGGTCCTGGCACGGTAAAGAAGCAGGAACCGCTGAGGGAACTCGCTCTAGAATTAATCTGTGGTTAATTATTGCCTGTTAATTAGCCCGTTCTGTCATTCTGATTGTGTCTGCGTTGCTCCCAGCTCCTAAGCACTCGGATTCACTATTCGGGGGATTCTAAAGTCAACCTGGCTGCTCTGCTAAGAGCGATTCGAACGGCTTCTCTGGCCTTCGAGCAGGGATCCACGCAGCAAAGTCTTACGGCCCGTCTTATGCAACACTCAGATAAGACACTTAAATGTTCCCTTCTCGCTTTATGGAGAGAATAGATAAAATGAATCATGATTTGCAGTATCACTGCACATTATGTAACTCCGAAATTATTCCATATATTGCGCTTCCATGTGTGGCATTTTCTTTTTCAAAGAGAAGCCAAAGAGCAGATAGAACTGCCCACATCTACAAAATATAATGAAGCACGAAATGTTATTTGGGTGTAAGAATCCAGAGAGTCAATACATAAGTGCTACATGATCTATAGCAGAGCACATCCTTTGCATCACATAGCTAAAAAGTAGAACTAAGCTTATCCCTGAGAAGCTAATTGATGAATTTGCTCTTTGGAGCCACTGTTAGTTTAAAAAGCCAGTTACATAAGATCTGCGTTCGCAGTTTTAGTCACACAGTCTCTTTGGCCTGATATTACCATGATGATGGATGATAATGAAAACATAATAATAGCTTACTTGCCCATTATAAAAGGACTTGTCACATGAACATGAATTAATTGAATTCTGCACAGATGCAGGGGTCAAAGGGGAGCTAATTCAGAGGAAAGCGTGTTTATGTCTGTCACAATTTGTTCTTTATAAAGATGCATTGCGTGATCCTATTGTCTTCTTGGTACCCGCAGCTTTATTTATTTATTTATTTATTTTAAATATGTTACATTTAAGTACAGCCTGGAAACCCCTGACTTTCATTCAGGTCAGAGAATGAACAGAGGAAACAGAAAATAATATGCACCTATAATATTGTGTAGAGTCATGCAGAAGGAAGACAAACGAATAGAAGTTGTTCAGGAGCCTGTAGGTGATCATTTGAGTGCCTTCTTCCTCCAACATGACCTGTCAGCTAAAATGTCTTCCCTTCCTTTAGTTTTAACTGTTTTATTCATACATGGAAGCGAAAAAAAAAAAAAAAAAAAAACAGAAAAAACAGACAGGATTTTAACACCTGCTCCTCATCATTCCAACCTATTTTTTGCAAGTGGGTTGCACCTGGGGTTTTTTGGAGATGCTAAGAGGAAGGGACAGACTCTCAGTAGGCAAATTAACTTTTTCTAATGGGAAAGAAAAATTCACACATAGGAGTGTGAGTCTGTGCGTGCGTATTTGAAATAGTGGGAAAGGGTGTTAATTGCTTTTTCCCAGCTCTCTTACCCTGTTACTAGAATCTTTTCTCACTAGAGCAGGATATGATATATAATTCCCAGAACACTGTCTTGGAGGGCCCTTTAAAATGAAACATAAAATTAGCATATAATGTTGGCAGGATGTGAACCGCACTGCTAGCTCTTTGCAAGCTCGTGGCAGGGTGTTACTTGTGAGAGCAGCTGTCACCGTGTCCATCAGAAACGCAGAGCTCCAGTGACACCATGATGTCATGATAATTCCTGCTGAAACCCCAGAAAAGGGATGATTTACTGTGAACCTTCTGTGTCTCCTTTCTCTCTGTGCTGCTCGCTGTGTCTCAGAGCAGCCTGGAGACCTGAGGTTTTATTTGTAATTTACTCTGTTGGATGCACGGGTGCTTCTCTGTAAGTGTTGGAAGCTTAAGAAAATAGGTAGGGGAATCACTTTGTTTTAAATACGTTGGTTGACATAATAGAGATCTTGGAAACTCAGCCGAAGGAAGATCATCAATTCGATACTGTAGTATCAAGGTACCAATTATTTAAGGGAGTGGAGGGAATCATGCCAATGGTGCTGTATAGTGGAGAAACCTCAGAGTCAACTTAATGCTATTGCTAAACAAGACATTTTTTGGACTGAAATGCCAGATCTAATTAGGGAAAATGTAGTATTAGATCTGAAATGCTGACTGTCTCCCAGACAAGCAGGCTAGGAGAGATCAGCACGGAGCAGGAACAGGAGTCACGGTAGGAGTGATGCTTCAATTAGCCTTTTATCGATCGGTTTAGCGACACTGGAGCACGAGGCTGAAACTGCTTTTCCAGACACCGTAAATCCCTAAACCAAGGAACTCCCAGAGGGAAAAAATACACTTGCTTTGATCCTGAGCTGAGCACAAAAGTATCGTTCAAAATATTACTGTTGAAGTGGTGATAATGAGCGGAGGTCAACATCTCTGCAGGAGCAGCAGAGGCCAAAAATCCACTATAGAAATATTTAATTTTTTTAAAAAAGGGAAGGGTATTGACGTGGATATTGGGAAGTTTGCTCAGAAGAAATGAAAAGGGACGGCCAAAGGGTTAAATGCTTGCTTGGGGCATAGAGATTATTCAGACCTCACACTGAAGCCCAGAACAAATGCATACCAGCTATCAAATGAGACTGTGAAGGACCAGTGCTGGACTGGCATACTTAATTAGCATGGTAAAGAGGATACTGGAAATGGGGAGATATCATTCAAGAAGTCAAAGTTTTATCAGAGAGAAAAATAGTAAGTTTTTTTACATTGAAGTTATCAGATTTATATTGTTCCACAAGGGAAAAAAAATGAGCAAATTGCTAAAGGCATAAAAACTAATAAACCCACTTTCAGACACATCAGAAGCAGAAAGCCTGGCTCAGACTGTCAGGCAGTCAATATATGATGAAAATATTAAAGAGGCATTAAAAAAATCTATAAATTAAAGCCTCCTTGAGCTATTATTCTATATAACAGCTTACTTCTGCTGCTGAGAAAAAATATTGTTTCATGAAATGCCATCTCACGTAGATGCCTGAAGTCACCTGAAAGTCCCAGAATTAGGAGAAGATGAAAGAAAGAGCCAGATCAATGTCTGAGAGAGCAGCCATAAAAATCTGGAGCCTTAGAGGAATTGGAAACGGGGCTTTAAGTGTAGTGTGTGGGCTGGAAGATGGCTTCAGAATGGGGGCAAAAAAACTGTCTCCAGATGTCTAATTCCTAATTTGGTCAGGAATAAATTTGATGTAAGTAAAAAAGGTTGCTCCAAAGAAATCTCTGTCTCCCTCTCCGTAATCTCCTCCTAACGGAAAGGACCCGAGAGGCCCTGATGACAGGCTCAGGGCTCAGGACAAAAGGCAGAATGTGGTTTCCAAGGTGAGGAATGTTTAGAGAGGATTGAATCACACTGGAGCAAATAGTTGAATTGCTCATAGAAAGTAAAAATGGCCTTGAGGAATTCAAACAAGACCAGAAGGAATTTGAGTCTAAAATCCGGAAGCGGAGGCGGTGTTTGAGCTGATAACCTATAGGGATTTCGTTGTGGTTGATACATTAGGGTCCATGCCAAGAAGGTGTCTTACAAAATCTGTTTGCAGAAATTTCTTTTATGATAGAGCTCAAATGAACAAAATGATTTTCAGGGAACAAGTCATTCCCTTTCGGGGGACAGAAAACAGACGGATCATTTTATGCCATGGCAGTTCCCAGCGAAGAGACAGCGAACGGCTGGAAGCGGCAATTGCCATGAAAATTCTTTAAAATGCCCTTTGGATGCTAAAGCTCCCCAAATTCTGCACCCAAAGCTGATCCTTGCTTGTTTGCTGAACGCTTTGGCGGCCAGCAAGAAGTAACAGCGAGAAGAGCAGGACGGAACTGGAGGCGCTTCCTATAGACATGGAATAAAGGTAGGAAGACAGCAGGTGAAAAGGAGCTGCCAGGTTTTCCCATGGATTTGGTGTGACACAGTCGTGGTCACTAAACAAGAAGGAGCAAAATGAGCCCAGAGAATTTCTGGATAGGAATTAGGAAAGAAAAAGGTACTTCTGTTGCACCGATGCAACTCAAGATTATACCAGGAGTAAAAGATCATCCCTGCAGGCACGGAGCCTTGTGGCACGTTGAAGAAATGCATCAGGAAGGTGTAAGCGAGCCTCATCCACCGGGCTTCTGCAGAAGAAGGATGTTGGCACAGGTTCAGCGTGGATGATGGAAGGAAATAAAATCTCCTATGGGAGTCTGCTGCAGCACCGTGAGCAAATGTTATTCTATTGCACAGTTTGCTTTTCCAAGTGACTCTTAAAACTTAGTATTGGCAAGGAGGGATGGATCCAAACAACAGAGAAGAAATTGTTTCTATTGCCAGATGAGGCCCCTGACAATTTATAGATTTTGAGCTTGTCAGCACATCTATAAACATCTAAGAAACACAAGAAGGGAGTGTTGCATGGGGGATTTCTCTTGATCCATTTTATCTGCCAGCTATTTTGGGGCAAGGTAAAACCTTTGAATGGAAGGCGATACATTTGCATACGGCCGCCGTAAAACATTTCGTGGTGGAAATCGGAGCTCAGAGAAATGAAGAAGTTCCTCCCCAAAGGATGTGGCTTGCCTTTCGGAGGAGGGATTCCCATGGAGAACGTGGAAAGCGAGACGCTCAAGAACAAGCTGACCCCCCAGCTATGCAGAGGGCTGCACATTTTTCAGCGTGCTCGTATTACAGAAAGTGTGAGAGCCGCAATACCTTGCGTAAACTGGGAAAAAGAAATGTTTCCCCTGGTCAGCAGAGGCACTTTGGTAGCTCACAAGAGCCCATGGCTGCACTTGTCTTATCTCCAAATCTTTTTTTGTGTGGGACACAGATCATAGTGCACATAATGTGGGCACAAATGCACAGAGGGCTCAGGAGGTTGCAGCAGAATGCCGAGTTCTCCCAAGATGAACTATTGCCTCACGTAAATGGGACTTCCAACCGGGATTAGGTATCCAGAATGCTTCCCTGCTGTTTATTAGGAAGCGTTTATATTTAGGACGGATCACGCATCCAGGAAGCTCAGGAATCCTGAAAGCAGCAGTCAGGCGTCAGCAAAGCCGCGGTTGTCCCATTGCGCCGTGGTGGAGCGGGCTGGCACCGGTGCCTTAATCACTAGCGGCGTCACACAGGGGAGAGAGAAATCTGCTGCTCGGGGATGAGCGTACGCAGGAGAGACAGCTGCTTCCTCTCATAATGTGCAGAATTGTCATCATTCCTGAGCTGGTGGATGTAGGGTGGAAAAAGGAGACTCTGGAGCATCCAACAGCCTTTTTTGGTCATAGCAGCAGTGCCCAGCGAGGTGGGGAGTCACGTGAAGTCCCCAGGGCTGCAAAACTCCTGAACGTCTGTAATGAAAACTCTTCATGATGAGGAAACTTGTGGTTTGGGCAGCAAATAACATAAAGGCTCTGAGAAAAAGAGACGGTTACGGAATGTGAAACATTGCTATTAAAACACTTCCCCAAACCGAGCAAGAGCTTCCCTTGGCCACCTTCCCTTGGCCAGAGCAAGGGAGCTGCAGTGCTGTCCTCAGTGGGGTGCAGCCTCTGCTCGCCCTGGCTTTGGGTTTTCTGTTTTAGCAAAGATTTAGCTGAGAAGGCAACAAGAAGCTGTGACAGTAAACGCTATATGTAGATATTGTAAAATTAGATTTGGGATCTTTAGACAGGTCAAGGGAGAAATTTTCAATTAAAGATTTATGGGACTTTTTGAGGCTCTAGAAGCTCGTACCTCATCTGTCTATTTTTGCAGCTCCATGGGTTCAAAGCCAAAGGATTAATATGATATAGTCAGTGACTCCACTAAATAAAGAAGAGGGGCTCTGAACAGTTCAGCGCTCCTCCTAAATCCTTTTCCTGCTGTGTGTCCATTCCGTGTTTGGGCTCTTTCCAAAACTGGAGACTAACTGCAGATTTCACTGCTAATAAACGTTGGGGTGATCATCTTTTGTTAGACCTGTGAGTGAATCTCCCTCTCCTTTCTCCTTTAGGTATGTGATTTTATAGGGAAGGAAGACCTTGCCTGAGAGTCTCTTCCATTAATTTTGCTCTGTAATTCTCAGTCCTGTTTTACCAAGCACAATTGGAAGGAAGTCCTCGTGATTTATTAGTCACATTTGGTCTGTTTTCTCCCTGTCCCTTTTTAAAGAAATATTATATAACATAAGAGTTTTGTTCCCCTGGGCGAGCTGGGCTATGGCTTTGTGCAGTGAGGCACAGGGTGGAGGAAAGGATCCCTCAGCCCTGGGCATTTCACCCATTGCTCCTGAGGAACAGCACCAAAGGAGGCAACACATCCCTCATTGCATTACCTTAAAAATCAGGACTGGGAGGATAAACCCGGCCCCACATTCCTTATGTTTGGACCTAGCCTGAGCACTCCACCAGACCTGGCAGAGATGGGGCAATGGAGTAAATCATGTGAAAAATGAAAAAGCCATCTCCCTTCTCAGTAAAAATATTGGAAACAGATAGTGACAAAACGAGAGGTGGTACAACCATATGCGGGAGCCGTTGTAAGGAGGAACCTGCTCTCACTTTTGAATCTCAGGTCATAATTTGGTAGAAGCAATGTCCATGGAGAGATGTAGAAGCAGAGAAACATACTGCAAAACCAAGGCTAGCCAGAAAGGATTTATTGGGATGACTCTTAGGGAAAATCAGAAGAACTTTGGAGAAGCATCATATTGATATGAAATATTGCTAATAATCAGATCGATTTGGCCAGTCTTCTGCTACCTATTTAGTTGTGATTTCAGCATGTCCAATTCATTTGGAGAATAAACTCCCCAAGAAACATTGAGCATCTGTGGAAAAGTTTCACCTTGTTGGAATGGGCTTCCAACAAACCCAGCTGGAAATCGTCCTGGAAATGAAGAGACCCGGTGCTTGGCAGAAACAATCCCCAAGGACTGGCCAACCTTGGGGCGATGCTTGAGCAGATGTGGCCAGCATGGCTGGTGTTTCGGATATTTTACTTTTCAGTTGCTTGAGATTCATTCACAACCCGCTCTGCTCTCTTCCAGGCCCACTAAGTTCTCCGTTCGGGGCAGTGCACACAGCGACTACTCGAGTCTGAGCGATTCCCAGCTCCTCTTCGGCTCCCAGTTCTGCCCGGAGAACACGCAGTTGGCAACGGCACCGCTGGAGCTGAGCACCCAGTTGGGCCAGCAAAACTCTCAGGATGTGAGTCTGCCCCTCTCATTTAGTCCCACACAGGGACACAGCCGCTGTCCAGACGTTGTGACAAATACTGCAAACAGGGTGTAAAATTCCCTGCCTCCGTAAAACATTCATAACTCATGAGATCAAGTATCTTTTGATACTGTAACAAGAGTATACATTTGCTGTAACTAACCTAAATATCTGCATGGTCAAATAAAAAAAACAGTAATTGTAATAGAAAGATATTATGATAGGTATTATTTTACATTTCTTTTATATTTTTATATTTATATTATTTTTAAAGTTACTAAAATGATACAAAATTATTTCAAATCAAATTAAAGTCTTTAGACCAGTTGTCTAAGGCACAGTATTCCATTTATTCCTTCCGTGAGCAATGCTGTGTTTCTCTTTATTAACCTTTTGGCAGAGTGACAGAGAGAGCCAATATTTTCTTATTTATTTCCATAGGCTGCAAATTAACTTACTGTATTGCTGTTGTGGCAGATGCTTGAATGATTTTGGATGAAGAGCTTCTATGCTCAGAATCTTTCTCCTACAGCGAGTGGCTTCTGATGTTACCAGGCCCCCCAAAATAGGTCCTTCACCACTATCAGATACCTCTGGATCCAAATAAAGACACTTGACAGCAAAGATTAGGAAAGAGTAATTGTACCAGCTCTGTGGCCCTAGGCAGTCATTTGCTTCCCGATCCTATCTGCTTTCCTCTGCATTTTACTGAAGATCTCACCCATTAACTGCAGGAGCTTTTCATCAGACACAGGAAAAGAAATTCACTCTTCCAGATGAAAAATGACAGTCTAGTGGAATTTGCATTTGTTTATGTTTTAAGGAAAAGGCATTTACATTTTGGTCAGAGTGATGGCAAAGTTTGTAGGATGAGAAGGTCTTTACAGCTTTCCTATTAATATTACATGTCTTCTTCTGAGGGGTATATTGCAGCACGTGAAAAGCTTATCTGCAGTCTGCTGATGTTGCTACTTGGCAGCGAAGTGATGTCCTCCCACAGCAAGTGCAATAGGGTTTTATTTAGATTAATGTACAGGGAGCTCCCACTGGCATCTTTGACTTCTCCACAACTTGCTCTCCGCTGAACTTTTGTGCTGTTATGGGAAACCCTGTAATTAATTTATATCTGTGCTCAGCACATCATAAAAAGATGCGTGTACCTGATGATTGCAAGTGACTGAAAATAAACACAAATGAGGGAAAAACCTGAGTTTGAGGGAGTTCAGGCTGGGGATCTAACTAGGTACACAGAGTGAGCCATAATCTTGTGAAATTCTTAATCTTCTTGTCCAATCTGATCTGTCATGTCCAATCACTATGATCCTTCTGCCTGCAAAGTACGTGCTACATGAATGTTTTTTTGCTAATTAATGTTCTCCTTAGTTTTATAGTTTAATGTTTTCCTTCCTTTTGTGTGACAGAGCGAGCCCAGCATTTTTGCCAAATACCAGACAAAACCACAGCTGTTTGATGAAGATGCAAAAGAGAGAGGTTTACTTAATTTTGGTACAGGAAAAGTGAAGAGTGTCCTGGAAAATTTTGAAGTGAATAAGAATAAAATAAAGGACAAATACGACCGGTAGGTTTACATCCAGAGCAAATTCTTTCCATGAAGGCAGATGCCACTCCCTGCAGTTCCTTCCGTTCCTCTTAAAAGTCATACATGACCTGGCTGCATATTTCTCCAAGAAAAGTATCTTCTCGGGTTTGAGATAATCTCTGATTGGAAAGAGTCACAGGATCAGAGAACAGGGGTTATTTGGAATGAGGTTTATGTAACACTCGCTGGCATAAGCCACAAGCACCAGAAAGAGCATAACCTGAATTTACCTTTGTCCTTCTTTATCTGATCAGCTGATTTTTTTTTGCCCATATTGCTGGATTATTAAAGCATATTTCTCAATTTTTTTCTGTGGATTGTATTGGCAGTGATCAAAGGGACTGCTAGGGCAGCCTTTGCATCTAGGAGAGGAGGCCACTGCCAAGCATCCTGGTGGGCAGGGGAAGATGCAATGATTATATCTGTATAAATTGACACATATCTCTATAATTTTACTTGTATACAAGATTTTTATATCTGTGTTTTTGCTAACCAGCAAGTTTCATTTGCTAATGAGATCTTTGTCAGCTGTTAAGGATTTAATATACCTGTGGGCCCTATAGGGCTTTATTGAACAAGCTAACAGTTTCAATCTCCAAAGTGAAAGATGGCAAACTCCCCAGTGGGTCTATAAATAATTCTTAGCTCTGTACATTTTGTAATGTGACATCCAAAGTGAAATACATTTTTGTTAAAAGCCTTTAACTGAGTCAGACTGTGTGTCTGTTTCTCTCCCTTTTGCAATGGCACTGTGCTTCTGATAAGGCAAAATTCAGATGCTTCAGTGCCTATTAGAGAGGATTTTTTGTAAGTGAATTATGAGGAATGAACAAATTATTTTAAATGTTTTGTCAAATTTTTTAATTACCCTTTATTTCTCCTTTGAATGGATTACGCTTCTTTCTGGAAACAACTTTATATTATCTTTACAAAGATAAATGCATAACTTACCAATCTGTATCCCCTGCAAATTTGACTATTAAAATCAGTGTCTGCCTTTACATAATGCTGGAAACATCTCGGAGGCCCTGCCTGCTCTTTGTGACCAGACTTTACCTGTCCTGTCCCTTTTGGTTGTTACAATCTGAATCACTAAATGATCAATTAAATATGACCTGAATCTTCAGAGAGGAAATAGGTTGTTGCTGCGCTTAGCAACAGTCCTTGCAATTTGGTTTGATAGGTTAATTGTGCAGATAGCCTGGGTGCTGATAGGCTCCCTCCATACAAAAGGAGGGATAACAGAAACCACGGGCATAATCTCAGGAGAAAGGGATTTGCCCTATTTGTGCCTCCTGGTCTGAGCTTTGTTGATGCTGAAGCTTTTTTCCATATTTTTTTCCCACCTTTATTTTAGGCCAAATATAATACTGATGTATCCCAGCACGTAGCACCCAGGCTGGCCCCTTCAGGGTAGCTAGTGCAGTGCAAGTCCGCACAGCTCATGCACAACTGCGTAAATGCAGTCAAAAACTTCCAGGGGATGCACAAATACTAGGCCAAAATTGGCAGAATAAAGCAAATATATGTGTGTATGTGTGTTGTGTATGTGTGTATATATATTTATTTATTTTCTTACTCTACATAGTGGTATTTGTGTTTTTCCAATACAAACAAGGTGACTTCAGAGGGTCACATCGCTGGAAGTGAGTACATTTGTGCTTACATTTGGCACTGCACTGAGCCTGGCAGCATTTTGTGGCGTGCCCTTACTGGGATCCTTACGCTCTCTAACTACCCTCACATCTCCCATGGCTGTTTCCTACAAGCTGTTTTTTGTTTATTTTATTTTTTTTTCCATTTTAGTGAAGTCTTAAGCGCATTTATTTCCAGTACCAAAGACAAGCTTCAAGGGGTAAGTTCACTCTAATTCAGAGTACAGAATAAGGGGGAGTTAGCACCGCTACAGAGAACGCACTTTTTCCCATTTATGGTGCGATTCGAGTTATGACACTGTTTGTCTTGAGCACGCAGACACTTTAAGGCAACAACTGCCATTTTTTTCTGCGCGTACCATCCTCCCTGTGGCCTGTCTTTAGGGTGACCCCTTTGCTTCAGAGTTAACTGAATTTCTTTGGGGCTGGGAAGCAAGAGCAGTCTAACAGCTGCTTGCAAATCGAAATTCTCACTTCCTGATACCCAAGGAAAGTGTGCTGCTCTCTATACTAGAGAATATAATGTGATCTTGTTGTTTGAAGGTATTTTCCTCCCATTTTTATAGTTCATTTGACTAAGATTATTATTAATATTGTTGGCTTTTACAGATTAATACTTCTATTTCAAAACCTGCTAAGATTTCTGTAATATTTCATGAGCCTTTAGAGCCCTTTCACATCTCCTTTGGGGCTGCAAGAACAGCTGGACAGACCATTTTAAGCTCTCAATAAATATGCACTTTTGGGTTGTTCCATTCCAAGAATTGCGGTTGTTCTTTTGGGATTGCATTTTTTGCAAACAAATAGAGGGCAATGTATTCATTCTCTCACCCTTTTTTTTTTTTTTCTTTGCAGTTGCAAGCCTGCTTGGACAAGTTGCAAGAAACGTTCGATTCAAGAAACAAATCCATTTTGGATCACGTGGAAACCATTTCCAAGACATGTAAGTACTTCACATGTTTCTGTTAACAGCAGAGGGCATTGTGAAACTGCTGAACAGAGCGTGTTGTCTCCAGGCTGGGGTGAGCCGGGCAAGTCCTGCCACTCACAGCTGCTCTTCATAAGGGAGAAGAGCAAACAACATTTATCTACAGTGCAGACTGGTTTATTTTTCCATTCTTTCTCTGCTAGCTTTTCCCTTTCTTTGCCTGCAGACACTATCTCTTTTCTTCCTGTGTTATTATTCTCTTGCTGTGCTGTGTCGGAGAGCTGGAATTCTTGAGTGGTTAGATGCCATGCACGTACAGATAAATGCGCCTTATTGCTTTGTGTTCTGCCCGAGGATGACAATTTCTAGACTATCTGGCACACAAATTAATTGGCACTGATAACTGAGATCCTGGGTAGCCATCTTCAGTTTTTACAGCTCTCTCAAATTTTGCTATGTAGATCAAAGTATTGAGGTCGCCCCAATGCTTGAGGTGATTATATTTAGCATTGCAGCAAAATGGTCATCTCTTCTTAGGTAAGAAGCAAGTAATGAAATGCATTTTTTCCTTGACAAAAGGGTGACCTCTTGAAAAAGCCAGTAATATCCAACATGTTTGAACAGCTCCAGCTCCGCAATGGCTAGTCATAGAAGTTTTTATTATGGGACAGTGTTTCACAGAAATTGTTTCTAATTTGGCTTAGATCTGAGCTTTGAAAGTGCAGAAAAATTTAATGTTAGTGTTATTTTTTATCAGCACTCTGCCAGGGCTGTAAAAAGAGTTGTTCTGCTCCGTGCAAGCACAGTGGGCCAGGTCAATGCATACAGAAAAAGTGAATTGTATCCAGTGAGTTGAAGGTAGCAGACCTTCACAGAAACACGACAAATTTATCATGTGCTAAAATGTGGCTTTCATGAACACGGGGCTGACAGATAACCTGTTAGTCAACACAAGCCTCTCGGGTAAAACAAATGGAGCCTGATGCCTTCTTCATGAGGCCTTGGGAACTTGGACATGTGAAATACCCATCTTGTTATACTAAGAACACTCCCTTGCAGTGCTTGGCAAGTGCCCTTGGTGGGACCGTAATGTAAGCAAAGGATCTGTCCATTTTGGCCAGCACAACAAGCTTCCTATTACACGTTTGCCCAGCTCCTAATTGCTCCTAAGTGCTTGTCCGCTCTGAGGCAGGGCTTTGCCTCATTTCCCACACCTCTTGCACAGAAACTGTTGTCAGGGTATTCAAAATCAAGCCTATTGTTCACGATTCCCTGTCTTCCTTCCATGCCATTTGCTCAGCTGTCCTGCTTCTTCTGCTACCCGTTTTAAATAAATGTGTTTTGAATGAAATGAGAAACCTCCCAGAGGTGCCTGCTGCTGATTTTCAAAGCAATTGCAAAGAAAAATTGGCACTTTGCGTAATGTATCATGCTGCAGAATGTTGAATATATAATGAAAATCATTGCATGCTCCACAATGTTGTTCTTTTTATATTTCTGGGAGGTTCATCTGTCACTGGTTAATTGCTGATAAACACTGCCATTTGACTGGTATCACAGTGATGGATAATTAAGTTCCCACCACATAAATATCTGCGCTAGTACCCTGAAAAGATCCCAGCTGAGGCAATTCCTTCAAAAAGACTGGCATGAAATTCCTAAATTCAAGGGGTAAAAACCTAAGTGCAGAGCTGATAAAGTACGGAGTGTCAGTGGGTGTTTAAGAAGTACCTGGGGATGTGGGTGACATGGTAAAAGCATGTGAAATCATTGGCAGTGTAGGATTTCACGCTTAGGAGGTGAATATAGGACTTGAAGAGGCCCTCTTTGAGGAAAGAAGTGCACCAGGACAATCAAAGAGTCATAAAAAGTAAGGAAAGACATAACCTGAAGTCCAGGCTCGGAGTTGAGCCTCATTTTTAGCAGTGTGTTGCAAGTACATTGGGTCCAACCTCCATCCCTGCACCGGGATGAAACACAAAGTATTTTTCAAAGTGCATTTCCAAAGTGTTCCGAACTGCTGTCGGGCTGGCACGCTCCACGGAACGAGATGAAAATTGTTCTCCTCTGAGTGCTCCTCCATATGTGCATGCACGCGGCGGGCAGAGCTGTGTCTGGCAGCGGGATGGGGTAACATTTGCCTAAGCAGCTTCCACGGAGGCACAGCTGCTCCCAGAGCGCTGTGGATGCCCACATGGATGGAAACAGGCAAGCAGGCCCTGTGCTCTCTGTTCCTGCACCTTATATAGAGTAACATGTGCAATATTTCCCTTAAAGGGGCACGAGCTGATGCAACTGCCTGCCATAGCCAGTGTTGGGTGGGTAGTTTCCAAACGCAGCTTGCCTGGAGATTCCCCAGGCTCCAGGGAAATTCCTTGTGTTTATGGCAGTGGGATGTGACCTTGCTTGCTGTGTCGGTAGGACCCGTCCTCTTGCATCCTGTATCTCTGTGTCTGGACAAGTCCAAACGTTTGAAACTGGTAAGCAAGACCCATGCAAACTGCACAGTGCCTGGCAGGGAGAGCTGTTCAGGTTTAATCGGATCGCAGGAAAGACTTCCCAGGGATGTAGGGAGGATGTGTGGTTACCTCTGTGCATGAGGACCCCCTCACGGCTGTGCCCTGGAGCTTCTGTGCTGCCAGGGCGAATCTCAGGCAGGGCTGCATGGACACTGGTGCTGGACACGCAGCAGAAGCAGTTGTTGCTTAATATTTCTAGGCCGGGAGGGCGATGCTCCCTCCCTCGGCTGCTCGGGTTGTAGTTTCCAGCTGTCGGGAGAGCGGCTGCACAGGAGCCCAGGCTGATTTGCTGTGCAGAACAACACAGCAGAGCCAGCCCAGGCAGCGAGTCCGCCTCGGGCTTGCCCCAAGGCCTTACAGGGTAGTAACTCGTGACAGATTTGACATTCCATATGTTATTAATGTAAACCAGCAGAGTTCAAAGGCAATGCTATAGCGAATCAAAACACAGTGATGATCCACTTTGTAAAAACACAGGTTTGTTTAGAGTAAAATACCTTGAGAGAGAGAGTAGTCTATGCATAAACCATCCATTAACTAAGGGAGGTTTTTTTCCTCCATGAACAGGTTATTCAAGAAGTATCTGCTGCAGGTTTTATTCAAAGAAAACTTCCTCTCAGGCACCTATTCTTGCTCACCTTCAAAGACAAGAGATTTGACTAAAAGAGTCCTGGATCTGCTCTAGTTTGTCTGTCTCAAAGCTATTTCTTTTTTATTAAGTCTAGATAAAACATGTTTTTTTTTCTGTTTAATAGTGTTTGACAAGTCTGAACACTCCTCTGGCGTGAAAGAGGAGCTTGCTCCTCCTCTGTTCTGGATTTTTTCTGCAGGATACTCCTACACGTCCAAACGAAACCCTTTCCAAAGACTCGCTCCTGGTCGCTTGCCTGCAGCACGCTGTGCTGAGTCAAATGTATATGCAGATCACAAGCTCAGTGCATGCAGTGCTATTTTTAGAGGAAGGATACCATGTTGTAGAAGAACAGACAGACTAGGGAAATCAGAAAGCTTTAAAAATAATTCAGAGCTAAAATTAAGCATATGGGGAAGCAGAGCAAGAGGAGGAAAGCTTTCTGATTTGGGCCTTTCTAGGTCCTCGCTACATGGAGAGGAATGTGGTAAAGTGACGTGGAAGGACGTTTGCTCCTTCTGTCAGTGCTGCTTCCCTGCTCTTTGGAGGATCGCAGGCCTGGAAGGGGCTGGCAGGCTCCCTAACACCTCCAGCTGTGGGTAGTCCTGAGGTCTGAGCAGGGAGATGGTAAATCTGAAAGGATCCACTTTGCTCCACTGCTATGAACACATTCCACAGCCATCGCTGGGTGTTTATAAAAAAAAATGTAAATATGTCAGAGAAAAGATAAAAAATGAAAAACTATGGTGGAAAATCAGGCCAGCCAAATTGCCTGCAACAACAGAGAGGCTAATAGGTGAAATATGCCCAGATAGTCCTCAAAAATGAGCCTTGCTCCTGCAGTGAGGGAGGCAAAGCCCAGTAGCAATGGACATCCTGACACAAGGGCCACTTCTCCCTAGCCTTGGTGCAGAGGATCATCTGTCTCGAAGCGGGTGAGGAAGACACACACAGGAGGCAACTGCAGTGTCCTTCCTCCCCGATGGCAGCCACGTGCGCTGTGGCCACCAGCAGGTCTTTGGAGGAGGACAAATAAAGGTAAAAGCCCTTTACCTTTATTTGTTGCTTTATTTGCTCCCAACACGCAGCCATCCCTCGAGCACCAGCCTCACAGCACCCGAGCGGCCCCTTGGCCGGGGCAGGCAGCCTCGTGCCGCCCCACACCTCTGTTTTGCTGGGCTGAATAAGCCGAACGCTTTCAATCTCCTTTCATAAGAGGAGATTATCATCTAATCACTTAATTATCTGCTAGCTTTTCTCTGCACGTGTCCTCGCTCAGTTTTGCTTTGCACGTCCATGGCTGGAACTCCCCGTGGGCTTCCAACCATGCCGGCCTTGCGCAGATAGTCCTGTCGCTCCCAGCTCGTGGGTCTCTGCTTGTGTCCCCCTGCATCTCACCCGCTTGCTGTGGTGTCACAGCCCGGCCCCTGGAGCTGGTGCATGGTTTTGTGTCACCGGGTCACTACAGTGGGGCTTAAACAGGTCTGGCCTGTGGGCAGTCCTTGAGGAGCACCCTGCAGAACAGTGTTGTCCCCTCAGGACATTCCCTACAAGCGCCAATGTTGAGTCTTTATCCATTCAATATTTTTCCCTCAGCTCTATTCACGTTAGATAACGCTTGCCAATGAAAAGCTTTGTTTAAATGCAGACAGAGGCTGCTGCATTGCCTCTGGCAACGAAGTCAGCTCTCTTATCATGGGATATTATATTATTCAGACACAATCTTCCTTCTATAAAGCCTTGTCCCATTTATTGCATTTTCCTCCATGCCCTTGATTACTCTTTTCTTCAAGGTCTATTCTAAAAGCTTGGGCAGTATGAGGGCAAACTAGTAAGGCCATAATTACCCAGCTCTTTCCTCTCTTCCTCCCTAAATCTACTCTTTAAATGTCCCTAATTTCTTATAGAAAAAAAAACCTATATGATCACATTCTGCCTGTCTGCCCCCAATGATTTTTGATTCTTTGGCCAATTCCATTAGAGCCTGACAGCAGGGCAGAGCTCACCGAGATAATTAAGTCCCTGCGAGTTTAATGGAAATGGTTGGCAGGAGGAGAGGGCCTCCTGGCTGCTCTGTGCTTCACTGGAGCCGGAGAAGCTGCACAGAAAAGCGCCTGCACGTGCAGGCAGAGCTCCCCGCGCTTGCGGCTCACCAAAGTCAATCACATGAGCTGAAGCTTCAGCAAAAGAGGATTAATTAATTGCAGAGCTCATGTAGCCACTTGTTGGAATACAGGCTTTACGCTGCCGTTTCTCCACCTTGCAGCCGTACACCAGGACTCCAGAGGTTCAATCATCCAGGCTGAGTGGCTGGAAAAGCCTTCCTTTTAGCAGCAGTGTTCTGCATCCTCTTGGGATGCAGCCGGGAAGTGTTGCACGCTGGCCACGTTGTGGCACCCACCTTCCCACACTGTTCAAAAGAGCAACCAGACAAGTTTGGGAAACAGCTCCTCCTTCCCTGCATCACGAGCCGGATTTTACAAGAAGCTGCTGTGCGATTGCTGAGGATTTTTCATCTCCACCCACGCTATCAACTATTCCTGTGCTGTGGTGTGTTAGGCAGAGCAGTGGTTACTGCAGGAATGACTACAGGAAGGTGTTGTTGTTGTAGTGGTTCAATCATTTAACCAAATTCCTCTTTTCTAACAGTTTTTCAACAAGACTGACTCTTGACCGTAGCCAAGAGCATCATGGTCCCGCTGAGGACTCTAGGGGGATGTCCCCCTGCCAGATCCCGGTGGCCTTTTGCCATTCCAGCCGCAGCTGCTAGGTGGCCGAATGGGGTCGCGTGACTCAGAGCCTGTTCCCGATCCCTTCTCCTGGGAGCAGCTCCGTGCGGCTGTTCCCAGCCGCAGAGCTCAGGCTGACACAGCGAGCAGAGAGCTGGTTTTGCATCAGTGCAGGATGAGAAAATCTCCTCGAATTTCTCTCTCCGAGAGCGCACAGCAGCGC
Organism: Crypturellus undulatus; assembly: GCA_013389825.1. NCBI lineage: Eukaryota > Metazoa > Chordata > Aves > Tinamiformes > Tinamidae > Crypturellus > Crypturellus undulatus. Next base: position 42,694 of record VWPW01007524.1, read on the forward strand.
CCGGCTGTGCGCAGCCAATGTGCCATGACAGAGAATCCCAGTGCTTTCCCTCATACTTCCCTACTGCCCCTTAAGGCAACCTTCCTTCCATTACCAGCCTCCCGCACATTTCTATCATATATTCTTCCCATTATTAGCAACATTATGATTCCCATCACACTTTCAGGCTCACATTTACCCCCAGCTAGCTGCAGAAGTGGGTCATTACGTTGGGGTTCCCTTCCCGTGAGCATATCTACTTTGCTTTTAATAGCAAACTAAGCTTCAGCCTTCCTTGTGCTGAGCCAACCAAGTTTTCAGCTTGCACAGCCTTCCTTCTCCAGCTGCATGTTAATAGAGCACAGCAAACACGGATGCACCTTCCCGCAGCCTCTTACAAATTTGGAGCACTTTGCATTAAACATGGACCCTGTTGTTCCTTGCTTGCTGCTCTGGGAGATTTCAACCAACAAATCACCGTGGCCATGCAGCACTGTGGAGTATTTCATGCCAAGCCTTGGAGGAAATAGTTGTAGTATTGGTAGTACTTTATTCACATTTACAAATGAAAGACCAAATGTGCTTCTTACTGATTTCCCCGTTTAGTGCAAGATGCTCTTCAAACTCACTGTGACTTGGTGCTGAAAGCTCTGACAGATAAAAGCCAAATGGAGCAGACGCTGCTGGAGATGGAGAGGAGACGTGCAGCTGTAAGTACACGGATTAATCTTTTATTCTGAATTGCGGTGCTCAGTTTATCCCATTTCTTCAAAATATTAACTGAATATTATATTATCTTCAAATGGCGGATTAGAAAATAGACAGCTCCTATTCTAATGAAGGGGGAAAGATATTAAAATGCTAATTCTAGGTGAGATGCTAATGCTTACCAAGAGGCTGTTAACAGTGCTGTAAGCTCTGATAAAATCCCCACAGAAAGAGTGGAGCCCGACAGTGCCCTGCTGTGGCAGGTGCCCAGGGAAGCACTGTTTTCTGCTGCTGAAATGCCCCTTTGCTGGAGAAGGGTCTTGCAGAAATGCGGGACTTTGTCCCTTCAGCTGGGTGGTTTCCCCAGGGAGAGAAAAAACGGAGGTCAAAAAGGAATAACTGGCAGAAAAAGAGCATGGATGGTCAGAGACTTTCCGGGTTCTGCAAAGACCCTGCTGCAGGAGTTGCTTTTGGCAAGGATGTGTCACCCCAAAACATGGGAAGGCAACGCTACTGGGAGAGGGGAAGCACAGCGGTTAGGAGTGCATCTCGATCCCAAGTAACACACTTTTGTGGGACAGTTTGAGCATATGCTCTTACTCAGGGACATCGAATAAGCTATCTGGGTTCATAGTCAAAGGATCTAGCTGATACATAACATATACCGGCTCCTTGTTTGCATCCTCTAACGTGTTGTTTATTGCTCTCCATTTCCCCAGAAAGATGAGGAGATCTCAGAGGTGAAAACAAGCATCCAGCTGCTGAAGGAGGGCCTGGAGTCGCTGCCAGCTCAGCTGAGTGACCTGCACCTGAAGCTGTGTGAGCAGTTAGGCTTCCTGAAGCTCCCCAATGCCTTAGCCGAGCTCCAGACCTTCGTTTCCACTGCAAGCCACCCCCTTCACGTGGCAGATAGCGCTTCGCAGACCTCCCCTGGCACCGCGCAGGGCTGTGCTCTCGGTAAGGAGGCTGTGGGCTGGCCGTGCTGCCAGGGCAGGAGGGCTGGCAGCTCCTCGCGTCATCCTCGGGCCCCCTGCGTGGCACACCAGAAGGGAGGCCACCACACGAGCCAGCAGCTCGCAGGGGACAGCACTTGCAGCTTAAACGCAGGTTCAGGAAGGAAAGTCAGCCCCGCTGCTACAGTGCCATGTGGCAAAGAAAACACTTCCTTGCAAGAGGTGAAAGCTGCTTTGGGAACGCATTGCTGTGCTAGCAGCCCTTGCATGTGCTGTGCTAGCAACCACGTTACTGGAAGCGGCTGGGAGAATCCCCGTGCCATTCCCCAGGATGTGTCTCTACCAACACCACTGCGGAAGGCGGTCAGGAGGGACACAAAGGGATTTAAAACCCTCGTGACACAGTCACAACCGAGACAGCCTCAGGTTTGCCACCTTTCTGTACAGAAAGACATGTCTGGGCAGAAGGACAAGAACTCATCCGCAGACTGTGCGAGGGAGACCCCGGCTGCAGGAACCAAAGCACGGCAGAAGTCGGGAAGGAACCCCCGGAATAAGGCAGCAGGGTGGAAGAAAACGTGCCCCGCTCGGAGGAGAGCAGAGCTTCCTAGGTGCTCTGGCAGCGGGATGAAGCAGAGGATGGCAAACAGGGTTTTGGAGCTGGAAGGCTCCAGGAAAAGTTGTTTTCCCAGTTACACGGTTACTCTTAATTCAGGAAGCTCCAACCCAGTTTGTGCAGCTCCCAGTGAGCGGGTGCTCAGCGCAGCTCAGCAGAGGCTCTCCAAGAGCTCCCTGCAAGGGCCCCGCTCCAATGAGAACGTGCAGCAACTCGTCAAGAAGAGAAAGAGAAGTCTGCAAAATCAGAAAGGAGCAAACGTTCCCAATGCTAGAAGGAGTTTCTGGGATTCCTCTCCCCAGGAAAACCTATTTTCCCTGTATAGCACAACAGGGGAAAAGCAGGTGAGCTGCCTCAGTCCCCCAAGCTGTGCCAGCTCCAATAAACAACGTCCTGCCGATGCACTGCCTCAGCAGATTGTGGCATGTTGCTCTTTGGTCTTTGATAGTGACTATTCTGATTGAAGTTTCTCGTTTTGGGGGGTTTTCAGTGTGAGCATGGCCACTTCAGGCACAGTTTATTCCTCTAGATCTGTTCGCTCTTTAGGCTCCTCAATGAGTTGATTTCACGGCCTCCCACGAAGCCAAGCCAGCTCTGGCAGGGAGCAGAGAGAAGGGATAAGTTTTTCCTGTAAGAGCCTCTTGAAACAGAGGACTCGTGCCTGGAGTGCTTTGAAATGCTACTGCCCATGTGGATGAGTCCTAAGGGATGAGAAGGATCTGAGGGATGCGGATGGATCCGTGCTGCCTTATCCCATGCGCTGCTGCTGCTGGCTCCAGTCCCCCTCGTGTTTGTGGAGTTGGTACCACTGAAGCTCTCGCCACGGAGGACACAGCTGGCAGATCGTGGGCACTCAGCTGGAGCTCTTGACACCAGATTTAGCGCTCAGATCTAGAAGCTTTTAATTTAGATACATATAACAAGATCTGTGGCTGCAGGCTTTAATGCTGGTTTTTGTTCTTTGTGTCTGTGTTGGTTCGTATGTTCCAAAGTTCCAATTTTGAGATCCTAGGAAGCAGTGAGTATTGTTTCAACTGATTTCAGCAAGGTTAAAATTTGCCAAGAGGTTACTGTGAACTCTGGAAAGTTGTAAGTTTAGCTGAGGAAAGCAGAGTACCCCAAGTACCTGAATTGTTGCATTTCTTCTCCTGTTAGGCTAAAACTTCTTAGTCGCTTTATTCAGTTTCTGTCGAATTTGGCTTGTTTGGCTCTCAACTAATCAAGAACATCTTCAGGCAACATATTTCAAAGATGGTGGTTCTCAAGAAAAAAACAAAAGATGCAGCACACTTGTTCAACAGAAAGAAATTTTTGGATATTTCTCTTTCTTTAGAAACCTATAATTTTCTGTTTAGGAATCATTCCAGACACACATATTTTCAAGTCAGCAAGGATTATTCCTATCATCTAAACTGACATTTTTAGGGCAGTTTGATAATTTGACACCCCCAGCTCCTGCAGAGTAAATCTTTCCAGGATATCCAGCCTTGATTATAAGTTTCTCTGAGTATTTTTATCATGTTTGGTTTTTGATCTGAGATGTTGCTGGCAAAAGCAGCATTTCACTATTAAAAAAACAGGTTTCTCATGTTAAATACAAAAGTCCAGGTTTGCCATTCTGCAGGAGAAGACTGGGATTATTTTTTTCCCTGGATTTAATAAACATGTTGTTTCTTCACAAAAAAATGGTTTCTTCGTATTGCTTTTTAGAGGAGAGACCAGCAGGCTGCTATTTCATGAGGCTGATGGACAGTAGCTGTTTATGGAGCTGAGGTAGTTCATTTTTGGAGTTCATCTCTGGGTTGTGGGTGCCCTGCTGCGCTCCCACCTGCACCGCAAGCCCCGCTCGGCACTGGGTTCCTCGCTGGTGCCACCAGGAACAGGGATATAGGGATGAGGGGGGACAGCGGGAGACCTGGGCCAGCTTTGGAGCTGGGCTGCTCCATGGGACACCCCCATGAAGAGGGAATGCCCCAAACGTGCCCCGTGTGAGCAGAGCTCAGAGCCGCCCAAGCGGCTGCCGAGGGCTGCAGCTGCCCGGCTGGACATTCACTCGTTTTATGCTTTTCTCCCACAATGAATTCCCAGCATCGCGATTCCTTCACCAGGCAAAACCTGCTCCTCAGAGCTGGCTCTTCCTGCTGCATTTCAGGTCCTTGGGCCGGGGAAGCCGCCGGTTCCTGCTGGCCGGGACAAGCGCCTGCGTCGCAGAGCCCTGGGGACGGCCACGGGCTGCAGCGGCCCCGCGCACGGCGGCTCCGGCGCCCATCGCTGAGCTTGGAGGGACCTCTGGAGGGCTCTGCCGCCAGCCCCGGCACAGCGCGCGCGGGCTCCTCGGTGCGAAAACGGGGCCGACAACAACCTCGCAGGCCCCACAGCTGCTTCTGCTGCTGCTTCTCTTCCTCTGGGCAGCCCCCAGGTGATCCTTATATCCCTTCATCTCTTCACCTGCACCAGGTGAGCCTTGTTAACATCTAATGGTTGACCTCAGAAAATCCTTTAATCCATCAAGTAATCACATATCATTATTTTCATCCCTGGCCAACCTTTCCTCCTGTTCCTCCATATCTCCCCCTTTTTTGTTTACTAAAGATTCTCACTCCTCCTTAGTTCATGAAGTCTCTTCTCACTGCTCTCCTTATTTCAGAGATCTTATGGTATTTCAGAGATCTTCTGGACTCAGCATCTCAGAGCTTCTAAGGCTCACACTTCACATATTCCTGAATATTCCAAGCTTCTAGGGCTCGCCTTATTTCATAGATCTTCTTCCCACATATTCCCAAATGTTGCTCACATTCCCACATATTCCCAAGTGTCCAGAATTTCTGCAACTCACACTCCCGCATCATATTCCTGAGTGTCCAGAGCTTCTGGGGCTCATACTTCCACATATTCCCGACTGTCCTGACTTCCTTTTTTCTTCTGTTCCTTATTTCCTGATTTTCTGGACTCATATTCCTGTTTTATGGTAACTAGAGCTTCCCCGGCTCACACCCCCGCATATTCCCAAGTGCCCAGAGCTCCCCCAGCTCACACCTGTCCCAAGAGACTCCAAGCTCAGTTACCATATAAGTTATTTTCTCTTTACCACACACCATTCACACTATCAATCTTCATCTAGGTCCCATCTACATTATTTTCTGTTCATCCTGTCAAGCTTTTTTTTCCTCCTCACAATTGTCCCAATCATCCAAATAGATTCCATGCTTTCTTCACCACACAGCATTTGTCAAGTTTTCTTTCTCCCCACAATCCTCACCAACTGTCCTTCTAGGTCCCTGTTTGGGCACCGTTTGTGGTGGAAAAGAGACAGAGCAGATAACAATCCCACAGCTTCTTCTCTTCCTAATAGCCCCCAAGTGATCCTTATATCCCTTCAGCTCTTC
>VWPW01007525.1:0-19799 GCA_013389825.1 Crypturellus undulatus
TAAGCTATCTAATGTAGTTAATAACCTGTTTTTTGGGGTCCTCTTTGCTGCTTGTGGTGGCCAAGGAGGTTCTGGCTCTGTGTGCCTCATGCCAGCGCATCTGGGATGGCTATTTTCTGTGCTTCATGGAGTAGAGGTCCTTGAATCCTAACTAACTGCCCAAGGCTTTCTGCACTGCGACTCCAGGGAGGAAATCCCGAGGAAGAAAAAGGCTTTGTGTAAAATATTGTTCTTCAGAGAGTTTCAATAACTTATGAGAAGAGGTGCAATATTTTCACCCTGATGTGCTTCTAGGCTTGTCCCGCTTAACATCTTGTGGCTTCCTTTTGTTTTGCCTTGAAGAGGACCAACCTCTATGTAGGTCCTCATGTCCCATCTCAGTTGAATACATTCCCTGGAGCTTCTGTACACAATCACTTCGTTGTTGACAACCTCAGGATTCTCCTCATATCTTGGAGCCAGTGGTTGCTCATGCTGGGCAGCTGTCCCCACCATGGTGCAGTTGTTGCTGAGACTGTTAATTCCTTATTTTTTCCACTCTTTGCATTTACAGGTGTAAGTGCTTGACTTTGTGTTTGATTTTATTCTCTTTTTTTGTTTATTGGCAAAATTCAGTTCTCTCCTAAATAAAATGTAAGCATGGCATTGTCAGGGACTACATAAAATGAGGCTGACTGAGGCTAGTAAAATACACTTGGCTAGCTAGCAACTGCCTTTTAAAGGGAATATTCAACATGCAGATGGGCTTAGAGAGAGGTTACCTAAGTTCAAGTGAGAATTTAAATGTAGACTCATAGATTTTTAAAGCCAGATGGCACCACTATGATCATCTTGTCTGATCTCCTGCATAACATGGGCCATAGAGCTGCACCCATTAATTCCCATGTCAAGCACAATGGCACAGTGGCAAAGAAATGTGTTTCCTGCAGATGTTTTATTCTCTTCCATGGACCAAAAATCTGAACTGACCTCACATTAGTATTTAATTTAGCGCTGTTAATAACCTAGCTTGTGGTAACAGTAAAAAAATAAGGAATGTTTTTAAGGTCTTGACTGGAAACTTGGTTGCAATCTCTTGGGTGATGGAGCTGGACAGTTGTTTCTATTGGATTTAGTCAGAGCTCTAGAGGGAGGATCCGACACCCTCGTGCAATGATGTATTGGCAGCATATGGTGCAAGGAGGAAAAAGAAGAGAGAAGCCCAGACTAGAGCTTTTAGCAATAGACCCCAAATTGGGTATATGACNGGAGGATCCAACACCCTCGTGCAATGATGTATTGGCCAGTCAGAGCAGCATATGGTGCAAAGAGGAAAAAGAAGAGAGAAGCCCAGACTAGAGCTTTTAGCAATAGACCCCAAATTGGGTATATGACTAAACAAATGTTTCTTCCTACCAAAAATAGAGCAGCAACAACCAAAAAGAATGGATCCAAAAAATTATCTCCCCTTGAAGAAAATCATCAGATTTGTCTTGTCTATTTTAAGAGTTTTTAATTGAAACTGTTAATTTTTCGGCACGCTTTCTCACTTCTCCGGAGAAATAATCAATCTGTTAAACTTTTCCATGCGTGCAATAGAAGCAAAACAACTTGGTGATGAGCCCTAGCCAAATCCAAGCGTTCACATGCCAGTCATCCAGTGCAAATAAAGCGCTGCGAGCCCAGCTCCCCGTCTGTGCGCACACAAAACACAATTTGTTCTCCTCAATAGTCTGATTTGGCCTGACAGAAGCCAGGCACGTGAGTAAAATATTACTCAACATGAATAATGATGGCAGAATTAGATGTTGTGCATGAAGCTGGTTTGGGGTAGGAATAGAAAATGTGGGTTTTGCTGATATTTTTTGCACATTCATGGAAGGGAGTTCTATTGGGTTGGTCTCCAAGCCGGGCATTGCAGCTCCTGCAGTGCTCTTGAGCCTAATCTGCAATTCCCTGGACATTGTTGTGCCAAACCAGGGGTTAATTTAGCTCTGCTGGGAAGACCAGGCAGGAAAATGAGCAATTTCCAAGTGCAAAGGAGTAAGGGGCAGGGAATGGACAGGAGGAGGAGGAAAACTATTAGCAGGCACTGAGAAATAAGGAAAGGTGTTGCAGGCTGGATCCCAAAGGAACATCCCTCAAGAAAACGCACAAAATGAGTAAAATATGGAAGAGCATTCCATTAATGACAACACATGGGTGAGGTTGGGCTTGTTGGTGGAGATCTTAAGACACAAATAACAAATATTATCTAACAGAGGCTGGAAATACCTCTTTCCTGCTCCAAATAAAACAACTTGAATTCACAATACTTTGACTAATCCGTGCAGTCTACGCACAGTTGGGATATCAAGCTGTCTGCGAGCAGAAATTGCATACGCGAGGAAGGAGGCAGAAAATCTCCCAGTATTAGTCCACAATATTTACAATTACTGACAGAATGCTTTTTAGAAATGAAAGTTTCAGCATGGCTTAGTAAACTCACGTTGTAATTTGTCTGTCAGCTCTCTCAAAGTTCACTGGCATTGTCAGCTCGCGTTTAACTCAGTGGGGGAATATGGATTTCATCCTCGGTGAGTTCACGCAGCATTTTGATAGCCTCAAGGTTTCCTGCTAAAACTGCAACCTTTCCTCCCCACCGCCTCTGAAATTAGCATGTTTCTGCATATGACTTTGCTACGCAGGTGAGCCAAAAAAAATCTGCTCCCAAACTATGATGGTTGTTTGGAAGTGCCCTAAGCGGCTGCCGCATGGGCCCTGTCGCAGGTGAAAGCTGATTTCTGCCAGATGTAATGAAGATTTCCTTGGTGACACACCGACAGCAACAGGACACGCAAGTCTGGGCAATTGTCGTGTCGTATTTTGACTTTTGCAACTTTCTTTGAAAGTTGAAACCCTACTTTTTCTCTGTCTGGTCCAAAAATCATAGAAAAATCTCAAATCCATTTCAGTGGGTCATGGCCAGCATCAGATTTGCTTTTATGCAGGTGTTGTTACAAACTTCAGATCAAATTCATTAAACTGTATGCGTTTGGAGAGAGTTACTTTCCCATATGCAACCATTTTGTTAAACATGTTTGCAGACTTCATTAACAAAAATAAAAGCTGGCAGATTAAAAGGAATTTCATTAGCATGATCCAAGATAGAAAAATACCTGGCACTGATTCCCCAAAGTTCAAATATGAGCTGCTCAAAGCATTGTCCAGATGGTCTTTGCATGTGACAATACCCCATTTGGAGGGTCTCGTATTCTACTTAAAATCATGCTGCTCCCCTTTCCTTGAAGAAAATAACAGTGCATTACACAGCCAGCCCAGAGCAGTCGCATGACTTGGGTGGTCTGATGTGCTTGAGTGTATTTTAAAGTCAGATATTTATTTCAAAATGGTCCTTATCTTTTATTTTTTCATTTTATTTTTATTTTTTCTTTATTTTTTCTTTTTTTTTCTTTCTAAATATGACTGCATGCATGCACACAAGCGTATATATATATATATATATATTTTAGGATGTTCAGCTTACTATTATTTCACCTGGTGAAATCAAAAGGCAATTTTCACAAACAGAATTTAATTCTATTAAAAAACGATGCGTTTGTTCGCAGTGGGAGTGAGCACCATTCCAGTAAAACGCCGCTTTTATGGATTTCCNTTTTCCTTTGTAAATATGACTGCATACGTGCACACAAGCGTATACATATATATTTTAGGGTGTTCAGCCTACTATTATCAAAAGGCAATTTTCACAAACAGAATTTAATTCTATTAAAAAACGGTGCATTTGTTCGCAGTGGNTTTAGGATGTTCAGCTTACTATTATTTCACCTGGTGAAATCAAAAGGCAATTTTCACAAACAGAATTTAATTCTATTAAAAAACGATGCGTTTGTTCGCAGTGGGAGTGAGCACCATTCCAGTAAAACGCCGCTTTTATGGATTTCCCCCTGGAATGGTGGTGGCTGTGCGTGGTGTGCAGCCCGGGTGCACTGCAGACCTTGGCTCCACGTCCTGTCCCCTCCGAAAGACGCGAGTCCCGTGTCCTCCCGGCGCAATCTGGAGACAACTGATCATTAGTGGAGCCAGCGGGGTTCCCTGCTGACATCTGTCAGAGCAGAGCCTGTTTATGAAGTTGGAGGAGGAATGCAAGAACAGAGTTGTTTTATAATCTGCTAGTGGTGCAGAACTGACTGTTTGCCAGCTCCGTAGATAGGTTATTTTTGAGTGCTTTTATATCACTACTTACATCTTACTTCTTTTATCTCGATTCTCTCTCTTGCTAGGCAGAACGGGCTGTGGGGATATGGAACGTGACAGAGCCGTGCGGCATCGCTGCTGATTTCCCATCCCAGCACCGGTGTCGCCTGGATCCCACATTGACACGCTGCCAAAGAGGTGTGTGAGCGTGATGGATGGATGGACCCACAGATGCTTTGGGTAGAACGCTATAAATTGCTTTTTTCCTGCTCCACTCTATCAGCAAGGCGTGTGAAGCTCTTTGGGGAGCATAGACGCGGTTGGAGAATTGTGGGGTTAAATCTGCACCATGTGTTGATGATCTGCACCATGTATTGATGACGAGAGCCAGTGATCTGGGTATTAAACTATAAAAAGAGCTATTATTTAATGTGAATGCATGTCTGCTGGCTCCCAGCACTTCTCTGGTCATTAGCAAATGACTGTTGAGAAGTCCCAAGCAGATAAGACCTTCAGCAGCTCTACTTCATCTTCCTACCTTAACTACCCCTTTCTTCTGGAATTCCTGAGTGGGAAGAGGGTATCCAACCAAGCACCTGTAATGATCCCTCAGCTGCCTTACTGGTTCCCTATAGAATTGGCATTTTTTTCTCACTCTATCAGTTAGAATAAGTCTCAGTAAATACATTATCTTAGATAGACATATGGATTCCTGCAGTGAGTGCTATAAGCTTTAAACATGTATCAGAAGCATATTTCATTGTTAATCTTTTTTTTTTTTTTTTTTTTTACACATAAAATCACATAGCTGTTCATTTTGGACAGATTTTTCTTTGTTTTTGTCTCTAGATACAAAAATGTGAAGAAGGAAAGGGAAGCCTGTTGGCTGAGACAAAGCCAATATGTACAGAATAATGTATAGAGAAGATCTAAAAATTTTCCCCACTTCTCTGTAAAGATGGGATAATTTTCTGAATCACAATTGTAAGCTTTGTGTTACTATGATCTAGTCATGAAAATGAATTGAGCTTTATTTCACAGTTATTGTTTAACACTATATGATACTCCAGAGTCTAATCTTGAATTTCTTCTTATTCCAAGTTGTCATTGTTGAGCTTCAGATATCCAAGGAAATACCATATTTTGCTTTCTGATTTAATATTGGTCTCTGCCATGAATTAATTTCATTTTCACCCATACAAAAGCTAAGCAGGAAGCTGAGTATAGGGAGAAACCGAGTCCTAGTCTTATCCTATAATTGCGTCTTTGTGAGTTAGTCTTGCCCTTGGTCAGTGCCCTGTTGAGTTTAGGGAGGACCTCAAAGGTAATGGGTGTAATAAGGAAAATAGAGCCCAGCTCACTAATTGCCTAAGTGGAAGTGGAATAAGCTAGTGGATTTTACTTTGTACATCAATAAGTTGATGACTACATGATCAGCTCATGAGAAAGAAACATCTTGTTAAACTGTGGCTCAGTGAGATGCTTCCTGCACAAATGCAGGGGGCTCTAGCCTAAAAGACGAATCAAGGGATGACACTTAAAGCTGTAATAGCCACTTGTTTTGAATATAAAGTCAATTAACTACATGCATTCTTTAGGTTTTCAAATTTACAGATCCTTTTTTTTTTTTTTACTTCTACCTATTTATTGAATATAATATAATATCTGCACATTGCGATGATATCTGAAGTTTTGTGATACACAGGCTTTGGCAACTTCGTTGACTTAAATCCCCCTTTACTTCACATTACATTGTATTCAACTCACTCTTAGATAGACTATATCGGTCTGATCCAATTGGTTTCAAGAATAGATATTGGTGAGAAGAAAGGATATCCTGTTATCTATCTCTCTTTAGGAATTATCTAATCGTGTTAAAACTCCAAGCCTAACTATTTTTAAGAGTTAGTCTGATGGAGCTTGATATGAAGGGATTTCTTGGGAAATCTGCTCACAATAACAAGTGACTTGATAAGCGGCTGGACTTGATAAGCCAGGAGGTCTGATGTTCCTGATAATTCTTTTTTTAATTATGTTTTTAGGAACTTTTTACTCCAGGCTACTTGATTACATTGGTGGTAAAAAATCCCCCTGTCATTGCTTTGATATCCCCAACAGCCAAGCAAGTCTCTTCCATCTATGTCTCCTCCTCCCCAAGGACCCTGCAGTCAAGCTGCCTGCCAAGCTATAATTAATTTATATTTTGTACCCTAAGGAGAAACAGCGGAGTGTTCATCAGCTTGTATGTTCTAACACTGCAGCGCCTTACTAGCTGGCATCTTATTAGTGTTTATTTGAATACCCATAATAAACAAAGCCATATCCTTTGCCCTTCATTTTCTTCTAGAATGTAATAAATCAAATGCAGCCACTAATCATATTACATCCACTTATTATTATGGTAATTCATGCTAATAAAGGACCTGACCTTGCTCCCACTGAAGTTAGTTGGGAGGGCAGAGGATGGCTACTAACTTAAATAGTAGAGACAAATACCAACAATAACGCCGAGTACCAAGAGTTTGATGTTATTTAAAAAAGGAAATCTTAAATTTGAATTCCAGCTACTATGTTTTAAAGTCCTTAGAGATGCAGAATTTTGCATGCGACAAGTGGAACTGAGAAGTTCTTATTCCAGTTCATAAATACACTTATATCTCAGTTAGGAGCATTAATGTTCAGGCTGAAGAGCTTCAGTTTTTGTGGTCAATGCTCATTGCTACAACTACTGTACTGATCGACAAGAATGAGTCTGAATTAAATATTAAATAATTTAATGGTAAGAAAAACAAGTAATTTTAATCTTGCTGGAACTGAAAGGCTGTATGTTTTTTTCCAAATATTAATACAAATTTAATGTGGAGATTTTATTCGTTTTACTCCCTCTAATATGACATTCCCTTTCTCTTCCACTTTTAATCCAAGCTGTAAAAAAATCTACATCATAGTTCTAGGAAGGATGCAGAGAGAAAGGAGAAGAGAAAAAAAACCTCCCATTTTAATGTTCTTTTATCTTAACTTACCAGGAAGGCTCAGTCTGATCCAGGGCATGAATTGGGAAGAAAATAAGGCGATAGAACAGCACATGAAAAGACAGGAGATGGTAAATAGCTATTAAGGGTGGTATTCTGTTGCATTAGCATATACATAAAGTATTAATGACTCTTGTATAATATATATCATGCTTTATATTCAGCAGCAAGGCCATGAAGGGGCTACAGACACCCCAGCTCCAAAACCAGCATGGGATCTGAATATGTCAGGAAATCTATGGATATGTTAGGGAATTATTCTTGTTCAGACCCAAAGCACACGGAATCGATCACGTCCTGCCGCTGCTTGTAAGTGATTCAGTAGCTTGGCCTGTATGTGAAATATTCTGGCGGGTTGTTTGGGTGGATTTCTCTATCTATCTAGTTGATTTGCAGCACCTTTCTAATTGGAATTAGAAAATGGAGTGATTTATTATAGAATCCCACTTACTTTATAGAGTTTGCAGTGACTTGTAAGGCAGCAGGATGGATGGTGGCAGAGGCTTCAGCATAAGGGACGTTTCTGCACGGGGTCCCACCTTGGCTGTTCATGAGGAGCGAACAGGAGATGCTCTAGCATCCCTGGGGCTTCCTCGCTCCTGATTTTCTTATTCCCTCCGTAAATCCATACATCCCTCCCCAGTGTGTGTGATGACGTATCCCAAGGCGCATAGGCAAATGTATGGACAAAGTGTTCCATTCCAGAACAATATTCTACTTTTGTTAAGGTGAATAATGTTCAACACTCTTTATATAAGGTAAAGAGAGTTCCACTCTCTTCTTTGAGTACTGCAAGTCCTTTATTTCCTTAGGACTTCTGACCTTCTCATCCTTTCCCAGTTATATTTGCAGAGAATAGAGTCTACGTGTTTCTAAATCTTTTGAAAAATCTCCTTTAAGGAAGACATCTATTGAAGTCAATTGCCTAAACTCTATATTTACTTTTCACAATGAAATGAGTTATTTACTTATTTCCTCCTGCGAATACTGGGAAATCTTTTTTTCCTCTTTTTTTTTTTTAAATTAATAATGCCTGGCATGTGTTGCTGAACACTTTATTGTATATATTTTTAGACGCTAATTCAACTTCACGTTTGGAATACATATATATTAAATCCCCAAGTCATGGTTCCTTTTTTTTTTTTTCCCTCCTCGCATGCATTTAGTAAAAGAAACATTTCCAAAATTCCCATCTGTTCTGCATGTAAATTCAGCTAATTATACCCTGATTGACAAGGCTATAAAAGGACATTTTTGTGAGATGATAGGTTTAGCGGCTTGCTGCACTAAAAATTAACATGCGTAGGCATTCTGCAATTTTCCCATGGAAACTATATGTAGGAGTCGGGGAGATACAAATACATACAATAAAATGTGCTCTCCCATATAGTATCGTATAGGGTTTGGGGTTGTTTGCAAGTATACACACGTAGTAGAGGAAATAGGATGTTGGGAGGGACCAATTATACAGGGATAATGACAGAGCTACGGCAGGAACAAAAACTAATCATCTCGCCCAATCACTACCTGAATCAGCAGGTTCTACCTCCTCGACGCGCATAGCTGGTTGGAAGAAATACTGCGAAAAATCCAGAACAGTGGACGGGAACGAGATGGTCAAAGCAGATGAGCTGGGTCTCGAACCACAGTGAAATCCTGAGGCTTAATTAGGATTATTAAAACGTCAGGGAGAGCGCTGTCTTTGGGGAGGACACGGGAAAAATCCAGAATTTAGAACCAAGAAGCTGTTCTGTTAAATTCTCCTGGAGTTCAGAACTGAGCAGTCGTCTCCTAAGCACCCCTAAAGTCCCGAGTAGATGGTGATTAGAAATGTCCTTGCATTGAACTTTAAATGTATATGTGTAATGTATATATATGTAGAATTTTGTCTACATATAGCTATGATGACAGCTGAGCCACTCAATGACTTAAAATGAAACAATACGTCTTTTAAAATAATGCTTTTTAGCCCCTACCTTTCTCCTTTGGATTCGTTATCTGTGTAGAGCATTTTCACTCTACTATGATGGCAGCTGAGCCACTCAATGACTTCAAATGAAACAATATATCCTTTAAAATAATGCTTTCCCCCCCTACCTTTCTCCTTTGGATTCATTATCTGTGTAGAGCATTTTCACTCTAATATAAGCAGAAGAGCTTATATTAGAATATAATTGTCTTGGGCATTAAAACTAAAACAACCTGTTCTAGAATGGAAAGGATGTTTATTAGAGAATCTGGGAGAAACATCAGAAGAATCTGACGGAAATTGAATGCTGGAAAGGTCAAACAGAAATTAGACAATTTCTTAATTGTATTCTTAACAAGGGTAATTAAGCACTGGAACAGATTATTAATGGATGCAGTTCATGCCATCAATGAAACTCTTCAAAATGAAATTGAGTCTCTTCCTAAAATGTATACTGCAGTTTCAGCATCGGTTTTGGGGCTCGATAAGGGAATGAGGAAATAAAACACCAATCAGTGGCGCAGAGGAGACTTTCACAGTATTTCTGATGGCCTTAAAATATCAGAATCTGGAAAAATCCATTAGAAGGAGATGCAATTGTTCTGATAACGTGAAAGGACAGTGTAACAACTTCAGAAAATTAGCACACTGTCTCTAAAAGCCATGGTCATATTCATGATGAAAAATACCATAAAATACCTGTTTTTCTGTGGGATGGTTGAGTTGCTTGAAGGGGGAGGAAGAGCCACCATCTTCATTAAACCTTGAGGGTACACCGGGTTTATGGGGCTTGAAATGCCATAAAACTTCTTTTGCTAGCATTACACATGAAAATATGCTCCTTCTTTTTGAAGATTATGCATAAAATTGTTCTGATTTTTAAAAATAGTTGCTATTTTGAAGAGGGTATTGAAATGGTATTAATAATACTCAGTGTTCACACCAACAAGAGTCTCCTGGCTGTAGTTCTCAGCCATCTGCAGAGAGATAGTTTTTTTTCCTAAGTAAACCAAAGAGATTTTCTTTTATTATTATTATTATTTTTTACATACAGAGATGAGGATATGTTTTAGTAAACAAAGTGCCTCTTTATGAATCAAATGGTTCATCCCTCAGCACGCCGCGACCAAAAACCCTGCTCCAGATGGAGGATGTCAAGCTCCTCGTATTGTAATTAATCCAAGAGGAGCTTCTATCTAATTTAATGAGTTGTAGTTCAGGGAACAACGTCAATAATGACCGAAACATTGGCTAAGACCTCTGGGGAACCTTAAATCAGAGAAAACTAACACCATTAGCACCTCTAGAGCCCCTCTGCAGAGAGGGGCAGCGGTCCTGCCTGTGGAAGTCAATTTAAAGCTCCCATTAGCTGCCCTAATGCCATGGTTAAAGTGGGAGCACGGTGTTCTTTGAGCCAGCAAGGGTGGGAGCACTGTTCCTGCAATGCCATGCGATGCCACACTAAGAAAAACTGAATTTGGTGACATGCAAAAGAGCCCAAAAGACTGTGAGGTGCTGAGGAGGTGATATATTTGCAGATGTGGAAACCTGTGGGTAGGACATTCATTGGTTTGAGAAAGGGCAGATCTAAAATTTCCAATGGATGCTGGAAGGAGCAAATGCAGGCACTTTCTTCTCGCAACTACTACCTGATGAAGCTTCAGACCTTAAAATCTGTGGTTATGGCCTGTTTTTAGCCATAGTTATACTTCAGGCAGCACACGGGATAGTTTTAAATGGAGAAGGAGATCCCACGTGCCTCCCTGCAGCAGCAGCAACCCCAATTCCAGTGCTGCTAAATCCGCAGCACAGGAAGGCTCCGCGGGCAGGAGTGATTGGCACAGGCGATAGCCGCCTCGATGGCAACTGTCACTTCAATTTGTTGATAGCGGCGCACATCGCTTTGGTGCGAGTGATTTACAGTAACTTCCCCTTTCGCAATTGAACGCATCCGCGAAATGATTCCGTGACAAATAAAATGTAATGGTTTTTTTTTTTTTTTTTTTTTTTACTTTAACCTTGTTAGAATATTGAGCCATCCTACCATCAAAGAAGCATCCAAAGTATAGGGCAGAGTCACCCTGCGCATTAGAGGGAAAGCACGACGTGTAAAACAAAACTGGCAGCGATGATGCTAGGCACTAAGAAGCGTGAGAGAGGGAAAGGGATTTTTTCACCATGTTTTCTCTTCTTCTTTCTCCTTCTTCTCTTTCTTAAAAATAGGGGTGTGCTGGGATGTGAACTCCATCAAGCCGTTTCTTGAGCAAGTTTCTTAAGCGTTGGGGATTTTGACATTAGGAAAGTCCATAATTGGCGCTTGAATCTTAACCCGGGTATTTACCATCCTGATTCCTGTCTCAGTGTCTACAGCCACTTATTTTCTGTTGACTAGGAGAAGATTTCAAGAGCAAAAATGGGGGCATATTTCAAAATACTCTAACTTTCGTGTTAATGAGACTTGCATCTTCTTTTGGTCCTTTGATTCCCTCTCATAAGCAGGGGTACAAAAATGTTTGTTTTTTTCCTTGTTGCTTTTAATTTACATCAGAGGCCTTAATAAACAGCGTTTAGTCACTAGGAGGCTAAATTTATTTAAATCAATATCTAATTAGTTTCCTTAATGTATTACCTTTCACTTCAGAAATTTAAGAAATCTAAGCAATTAAGTTTGTGTGCTGATACCCTACTGTTTCCTTTATTTTTTTTCCCTTTTTGTTCCTGCTGCTTGACTAACTTCTGCATGTCATTGATCATTCCTAGATCCCAGGCTCGCATTGATTTCTTTTGCCCGTTGCTCTCCTATTTTTAAGGGATGAAAGAATTGCATTTTTGGGGTGGAAGAATCTATTTCTACATAAGAGCTAGGCCTAAAGTGCAACTAATGGTCAATGAGCAGCCAGAGCAGTTGTTTGTGGGTCTGTGTCTGGGCTCGGCTTAGACCTTAGGACACTTGAGGACCTCAGGGGAAGACCCCAAGGGTCTTCCTGCAAGGGATGGAGGTACCAACCTGCTGATCCGACCCCCTGTCCAGAGGGGTTTGTTAGTTGATGGGGAAATTCCTATTCCCAGGTAAAGGCCAGGTAAACCCACTCAGTGGGTGCTGCCTTTAGCGTTATGTTTGATACAAAATACTTAGTGCAATGTCTCCTTTAGCATAGGGTTAAGTTAAATT
Source organism: Crypturellus undulatus (assembly GCA_013389825.1). Classification (NCBI taxonomy): domain Eukaryota; kingdom Metazoa; phylum Chordata; class Aves; order Tinamiformes; family Tinamidae; genus Crypturellus; species Crypturellus undulatus. Next base: position 12,350 of record VWPW01007525.1, read on the forward strand.
CTTTTTCTTCTTCTTCTTTTTTACAGTGAGTATCTGTGTAGTAAATACGAGCAAAATGAGTAGAAAGACTTGGGCAATGTATCAGATGAAATGCTAAAACAAAAAGAAAAAAAATAAATGTTATAACCCAAAATTATATAACTAATTCCTTAATACACAAAAATGACTCCATCCTCCTGTAAGTATTTGAAGTTGATGAAAATTTTTAAGTATGNTTAGTGCAACGTCTCCTTTAGCATAGTGTGGAATAAGTTAAATTCTTAACTTAAAGACTTGGGCAATGTATCAGATGAAANACAGTGAGTATCTGTGTAGTAAATACGAGCAAAATGAGTAGAAAGACTTGGGCAATGTATCAGATGAAATGCAAAAACAAAAGAAAGAAATAAATGTTATAACCCAAAATTATATAACTAATTCCTTCATATACAAAAATGACTCCATCCTCCTGTAAGTATTTGAAGTTGATGAAAATTTTTAAGTATGGGAAATATAAGAATTTTGATATTATAGATCCACAACCTTTATGTTCTTTTGCAGAGTATCTGAAAGGCTACAGAGTCATAGCAATACACTCACTTATTCATAGGAAAACATGATGCTTCCACATGGTGATACCCATGAATTATATTCCTTCTAGGAAAAATGAAAGGTTTTTTAAATGTATGCAAAAATGAGCATCAGTTTCNGTTCTTTTGTAGAGTATCTGAAGGGCTACAGAGTCACAGCAATACACTCACTTATATAGGAAAACACAATGCTTCCACATGGTGATACCCACGAATTATATTCCTTCTAGGAAAAATGAAAGGTTTTTTAAATGTATGCAAAAATGAGCATCAGTTTCTTAAGTAAAAGAACAGCTGATACACACTTGCTAACCTGCTTTCTCTATGTGCATGTTTTTTTATATATTTGTGTTTGTGTATATGCATACAAATCCATGACATTGAGAATACCCTGTAAGCTATCTAATTTACAGAGAGTAAAAGAAGCCCTATATGTACCAAAAAAATATACTATGCAGAAATGGATATTTCCATTGCACAAGCCCCCTGCTTTAGGGTTAGGAGATTTTTAAAAGAGTTTTCAGCAGTTTGCATTACAAATAGTGCAGAAGAAAGGAGCACTTATTTTACTAAAATTGCAGGATAAAATGGTTTACCAAAAACCCTCAAACTTTTTAGAATGAAACTAACCCATTATTGTAATGACCTTATTTCACCTCTGCATATTGACATTAGCAGACTTTTGTGTTTAAAAAAGGTGGTTATTAGCTATTTTGATCCTAACAAAATAGCCTGAAGAACAAAGTCTGTCATCAGTTTAAAGCTATCTAGAAAGCTGGTTTACAGGCTTAAGTGAGTCTTAAGTAGTGCACAGATCTTCTGGTGACTCCTTTTATTGTCCTGAATCTCTACTAGGTAGAAGTATGGAGCACTAGTTTAAGGAAACATTAAAGCTTGCACGTAAGTCTTGGAAACATCCAAGATAGTTAAATTTAATGCATGCTTTCTTGCAACAGAGGAAATATATATATGTGTATATATATATATACGTATATATATATATGCTTCTTTTGCAATGCCCAAGCATTGTTAAAACTGGAAGAGAAATTCTGGGCTCAGGGAAGTCAAAGGGTAAAACTCAGGACTTTTGGTAGGGTCACAATTTCACCCTAGATAAACCAGCAGTGACGTCAATATTTAATTCTGGCTCCGACCCTAAATACCAGGATGAAAGTGGAATAGTCATGCATAACCAGTAATTATCTTATGGGAAGCCTTCGACAATAATGAATAACAGCCACGATCTTCTGAGATGTCTAAAATAGCGTTGCATCAGAGCTGGTATTTCAAAGCTGTTTACCATCCAATGGGTAAGGTTATTGTGCCTAGTTGCCTGTATTTCTAAGCAGACTAAGCTTATTCTTAGAAACAACCACCCAATAATTGTGGCTGCTCATGCCATTAATTAAGCAATGCTGTACGAAGCTTTGATTTCATAATCTTTTGTGCGTATGAATAGTGTGAAGTTCAATGTAGTCTAATGATTAGGATCCACTTGAAGCCTTTGATTCTGTAAGATGCTGCTCAGCGCTGGGGCTTTCAGCTCCCTTTGACTTAGAAGTGGCTGGAATGTGACAAAATTGCAAGCGTGAGAGACTCTAAAAATGGAAATAGAAGTAAATAGATAAAATCATAAAGGAGCACTTGGACTCTCGTTCCTGCTATCACAACTGTGTCCACAGAATTACAATACTAAATTTTAACTGGAGGGGAAAAATGTAGGGCTTTCCAAAGAGCTATTGCTGCTTTTACTGCAGTTTTGCACAATGGTACAATGCAGCTGCAGACTCGTCAATCCCTGGTGTTCCTTTGGGTCCTTGGTTATGAGGAGGGTCTCAGTTTTGGCACCCCTGGATGCACCCTCTGCTCCTGCCCTGCACCCTAAGGTGCTCAGGAGGGACGAAGTGAGATTTCCCTTGTGTTAATGAACAAAACCCTTGCATATATTTCTTGATTTTGAGGTAAAAATGAATATTAAAATCCTGGAAGTGTCCCACAGGCTGGAAATGCTATTTTTTAAGCGTCTCTGTACATACTGTACATAACATCTGCACAATGTTACGCGAGAGTGCCATGGAGCTCCTGTTGCCTACCTGGAGGATAGCAGCCCAGCTGTTATTGCACAGTTCCGAGCCATGAAGAATATCATAATTAAAAAATGACAGGGACATCTCAGCAGGCACGGTGTAACTCACCTGTAACTTATCTCCTTGCTATATTTAGCAAAAATACTTTTTACCAAAAGAATGATGAAAATTAATGATATTACAGACAGCTGGAACTCCAGAAGGAAATAGGTCTTGTTTAATGCACAGTTTCTCCTCTTTCAGCTTTGTTATCCTTTACAGCTCTACAGCTATTCTGACTTTGCAGTATTTTATGCCTGGTGTGAGGAGTTGTAAAGGACCAGTGCAAGATGGGCAAGAATCAGACCTTTTCTGTCTCCTCTTGTTTATTGTGCATTTGTTTTTTATAGGGTACCTTTTGCACTAAGACAAAGTCATAAAGTCGTTCTACCAGGTAAGCTAGACAGGAAAACAAGATGCTGTACCAAATCTTATTCCCAAACCGAAATAATCTTAACACTGTAAGTGTTGAATCCACTGGTTCCCTGTGGGAGGGAGCTGCTGGATTCACAACAGATTTAATTTCACCAAATTTCTGAATTTCAATCAGGTTTAATCTAATAGCTGTCAGCTGACCTGATTAAAGTGCACCTCGCTTTTTTTCTGATTTAAATCAACTTGGCTGCTACACAGGAAGCGAAAATACATGCTATTTCAGAGAGCCATCTGGTACCCTAAATTCATTTATTTTAGAGAACTTTGCTTTAATTCACTTACCAGGATTACATAAAAAACATTTCAGAGGTGTTTGTTTTGTACAAACACACTTTTTCAAGTGTTAAAATGTTTGAAGTGTTTAAATTATACGAACTGAAAGAGATGCCTACCTTTACTGTGCTTGTTTGGTCGAGAGGTTCCTTATTTCATGTTTTTATTTTTTGGAGCGAGAAGTGTTTGGTTTGGAATAGGTGCTGAGCAATGGCTTGAGACTTCTAAATGGACAAGCTTGCATCTGTGTCGTATTAAATGAGCAAAAGAAAAGCATCTGCGGGTTGTGGACTCAGCAAATGGTCCCATGGCTGCTCAGTTCAGCTCTCTCCTGCTCGCAGCGTTGGGGCTTGCTCTAGTATATGAAAAGCCCCGAAAAAAGAGCAAAGAGATAGACCCCCCCTTAGGACAACTCCAATTTAGCCATGCAGTTAGAAGGCATGAATTTAAGCCTTAGCAGGTACCTTGCTTCAGGAAGAGAATGTTTCCAGAAACAAGAAAGAAAATGTGAAGCTGCCCCATGACCTTCAAAATATTTGATCAAAGTGGAAGAGAACTGCATTAAAAATTGCTTTTCCTTTTTTTTTCTTTTTTTCCACAGTTTCATAAAAAGGGAGTTAATTGATTAAAAATGCTAGTTAGATATATATATGAAAGTTGTGGTTTTCACAACTGAACTCTTCTTGCCAACAAGGGATTTGCTTCCTACGGGGGACGCGTTGGCCCCATTGGGTCCCCAGCCAGGTCGCCCTGTCCCCGTCACCAGCTCCTCTGTCTCTCCTGACTCTTTCCCGATGATGAGCTCTCCCGTTTACATTTGTAGGCCAACCATTTGATAAAACATATGAAAATGTGCGAGAAACTCGCTATTCCATATGGGCAAGCTATAAAAAGCAACCCCTGACTCGCCACGTTGGCTGACACAGGCCATGAGCGCGTTGGATTATCTTCGTATCTACTGCACCTCAGTGACTCCCCAAACTCGAAACTCCTGTCTGGAGCATTATAGGGAAAAAAAACACCCAAACCCACCAAGATGGAGCTGAACACTGTTAATTTTGCAGTTTAAATTGCTTAAAAAACTTGTCTTCAGCAGTGATGCTCTTATGACACAATCTTTCTAGTTCATTAAGCCGTTAACCGCCGCGTTGCAGAGCCGCAGCGCAATGCCACCCTGAGCTGGCTGGTGACCCGATGCTATGAAATTAGAAATGACAATGGGTTCTGCGCTGCAGCTCGCAAGAGTCTAATTTCACTTCCTTGTTAAGCTTTCAGACGGCGCAGATTATAGCAGACGAATTCGTGCCCCGTAGGACATAGTCAGCAATTAATAATGACATCTGAGTTGGCAAATTGGGGCTTTGTGGTGTGCTGGTTCCACCCGCTCAGAGGAGATGCCGTGTTGGAGACCAGTCCTCCTGGCTCTAGCCCAGGGCACTTGTCCATCCTGCCTGGAGAGGGGACAAAGTTGTGTTTCAAAACCCATTCCAGGATATTTTGTAGGCAACTGAAAGAAGAACTTAAATAATATAAAAGGAATAAAAAGCAGGGCTAGGATAGATTTTCCTGAAAGCTCTAATTACCGTTTTAAAGCAGAAACTTAAACAAGTTTTAGAATAAGAAAGGTTTTAAAGAAATGTATTGTGACCTTGCAAATTACTGCTGGCGTTATGCGAAATCACGACAGCAAAGTTACATAAATAGTGTAAGTTGCTTAACACTTATTGTCTGACTCATAAATTACCATGAAAATGGTACATATTGAGAATACAATGAGGTCTTTACCAGGTGTCTTTACCATAGACCCATGAAGTCTTTGCCATAGTTTCAGATCATAGATCTGAAGGACACAGAGTTTGGAGATAGATAGATCGTATCTAGCTTCTCTCAACACCTTCCAGCTCTTGATATGAGATGAAGGATTGTCCTGGCATGAAGATCAAGACGGGGTTGTCCCCATCCAGCAGGACAGTGCAGAATAGATGTGCAAAGCTACGCACGGAGCTTGTGAACCACAGAGCTCCACATCACGGCCGTTCCTTTGCAGATACCCGACCTGGGGGGAGAGAAAGAAAGAAACCAAGAAGCAGGGGAGAAGTACAGCCCTCCCGGGAAACTTCCCCAGGAAAAGCGTGTTTCCCGCTCGGAAGGTGCAGGGATACAGAAGGGATGAAGGAGTTTTGGTGCAAAGCGCCTTTCCCAAGCGCGATGCTTGCACCCACCGCTGGGTTCCCTTCCCCTGGTGCCGTCCTGGTGCTTGAAAACCAACACATGCAGCCTGCGCTACACACAAAAAAAAGCAGAATAGGCTTGAAATGCTCTGGTTTGGGGCTATTTAAAATGTGATTCTTACTGATATGAGTCATCGCTCTGTTCCCAGTGGGTCTAATTGCTCGGGTAATAAATGCTGGTGGGAACAAGGTTTGCGCATTTGGGCATGTAAGCAACGGGCATAATGCTGTTTGGTAGAGTAAATCCAGGGTTTGGGGAAAACTGGGCGCTGCTTTTTTAACTCATGTGCTCCTCTTCTTTTCCTCTTGGTTCTGGGAGGAAATACAAGCTGATTTTTAAGACAAAGGGTTTTTTTTTCATAAAAAATATCAGTTCATAAAAACTAGAGGTAAAGGTCAGTTTTGACAAATGTTCAAGTAAAGAAAAAAAGTAATATTGAAAAATAGTTCAGAATTATCTTAATTTATTTGGATATGTGCTAAATGAAAACTGCAGTTTTATTAGATGGAAGCAAATTTTTCACAATTTAATTATTGTGCACTAATTAAGATGCACAGCAAAAGGTCAATGCTGAATCACAATATTTTTAAAATAACAAAAAGAAGATAACTCAGTAGATTTGGTATAAACCTGTTTATTGATTACCATTTATTATAATCTATATATTTTTATTTTTAATCCTCTCTTTTTTGGTAAAAGCATCTGATGTCCCAAATATCAGCATGAGAAACCTGTTTCTTGCCCAGCTCTACTCCAAATGCGGGTTCATTTTAATATAAACACGTTCCTTCTACTGAAAGGTCAACACAGAGATGGTCTTTTACCATCAGCCTGGCATCCTTCTTAAAATTCCGGTTGTTTTATTGCATTTAATTGAGTGTGTAGTGTCTGGTATCTCCCTTCCCTCCCGAGCTGTCATTACTCCAACCTGCGCTGCTTTAATGCGTTGCTTTGCCAGCATTTTCTCGCATGAATAATGTGGGTCATCCATCCTCCCCGCTCACTAGTGTGATGTTGCCTTTGTGAAGTGCACGGGGTATTTTTAACAGTCTCCCTATTACTACTTATTTTCAGGACCTTTCGAACTGAAGGAAAGCAGGAGCTCATAGGGAAGTTCTTGGGCAGGAATTTTACTGGGTTTGGACACAAGGGATCCCATATGGGCTCCCAAAGCTTGGAAACACCAACCCTTGTCAAGGCACTTGCTGGAAAATACCCCAAATTGTTGTATATCCCCATGACACCACTACAACAACCAGCGCGTTGCAACAACCGACCGTTCTTGGTCGCTGCAAAGCGATGGGGATTAAAGTGAGATTCAGCTCATGCTCGAAGACCCTATAATCAAAATTAATGACACTGACCTCTTGCAACCGGCAGGTGGTTAGTCAGAACACACATAGTTAAGCAAATGCGGGGGGAAAAAGATTTATTGTCCGACCAAAATAGAAGAAAGATGAAGAAGGAGGGAGGAATGGGGAGAAAGGACGGAATACTGGAATTTACATTGTGGCTTCACATCTTTGCTACCACCTACAGAAAAAATATAAATAAAAATAAAAACCTAGTGCTTCCGTATAAACAGAGTAGATTTCATTTCTGTTCTTTTTTTTTCATATTTCCAACCAAACAGGTCATATTCTGATTAACAGAGATTGCCAACTGCATTCATTTTTTCATTCTTCATTTGGATTTACCCCAATTTTGAACAAATGGTGCTTGGCTTTTCCTCAGCTTTGTGTGCTCCACTCTAGTCTAACACTTGTGTGACCAGGGGAAGTTGACAGGACTGTTCTTAGGAAATAAACGTAGAAA
>VWPW01007526.1:0-16805 GCA_013389825.1 Crypturellus undulatus
CCTTAGGCATTCTATGATTCTAAATACTTTGATTACACAGTTAAAAATTCTTAGCATAAAAGTTTGTTCTATGTCACACACTAAAAAAATGTGGGCATAGAAAATATTTAAACCAAATTATTATCAAAATAAACAAATCGGAGACCTTTGTACTGACTTATTAATGATCACATTTAATTTGGTTTAAGTTTCTATTTTAATTTTGACGGAGCTATTGCAGATAGCAGCCAGCAGCACCTCAATATCACCTTTTGGTTTGTACACAATGCATTGCTTGCTGGCGAATCATAACTAGCATCACTAGCCAAAACTAACTTTTTAAACCTGTACACTTTAAGACAGCATAGGCATAATGTTCAGTTTAAATAAAAACTAAAGCCGTGGAAACACTTATACTGACCATAGAGAGCCTCTTTTGCATCTTTTCCTCATCTACTATTGTTGTAAGCCATGAAATTCTCTGGTGTTATTTTAATTTATCTTACTGGACTACAAACAAATCTGAGATCCCCATTCACAGAAAGAATTCTTGTAAGATCTAAGGCAGTACATATAGCAAAAATGTTCCCAGAGAACTTAAGATTTTATCATATACTTATGCACAAACATACATATAAGGATATATATATACAATAAAGCGTACGGAAATATTTATCTTCTTTTCATGAGATTAGATAGGTTTTTAGATTTGTGAACAGTTCAAATCGTTACACTTTTCAATCACTTTACCTAGGATTCTTGTCCCTAAAATTCATGCAAGTTTTTAAATCTAATGGATTTTTAAATCTAGTAGATTAGACTGTGTTTTATACAACTCCACTGAAGAACTAGTTAAGCATAAATTACTTATAGTCTGACAGTACAGTTCATGAGGACATAAAAGAATGAGAATATATTGCTAGAGTTCTCTATATCTTAACAAGACATTAGATGGCCTCTGAATACAGATATGATTTATTTCATCTTAATGTTGTATTTATTCATGAATACACATTACTATACAGAAAACAGTAATTTCTATAAATGTCTTGCTGAGTCACAGTCAGTTTTCTGACTGTAAGAAACATGAGAAATATCTCACAGTTGGGAAAAATAAGTTGCTAGGAGAGCAGAGAAAGCAATCTGAGTAACTCTAGGCCTGACACTTTGGCACTCAAACTAAAAAACACTGTTTCAAAGTTGAATGGAAGAATAAAGCCACCAAGTTTATTGATTAGAAGATGAAATTCCATATAGTCTTACCAAACTTATTGGGTTGGCCTAATATAAGAGGTGATAAAGTGATTTGCTAGAGGAAATTCAGTAAGTATGGCCTGTTCAAGACTGCCGAAGAGCACGAATGTTAGAAATGGATGAGAATTCAAACAAAAGGAAGTGACACATTATGCACTTAGGTATGTTACTGTATGTTGGAAGCTTCGTAAATGGATATAATAGAAAAATCAGGGATGACCAGAGGAAAGGAGAGCTTACCCGAAAAGCACAAGGCCTCAGTGTGATCTTCTAGAACAACGGTTCAGTACATCAGAGAGGATCAAAAGTAAACTTTTTTAAGACTTTGGTAAATTAAAGCGATTACAGAATACGGTTTCCTAAAACTGCAAGGAACTGTTTTCTGACCCAGGGGACCTTTTCAGATATTGCATTTTATGTAGCAAATTACTGCTATATACAAACATATTAATATTGCCCACTACAGAATTAGGCCTCAAGTCTTTATGATAAAACATAAAATTATTGGAATGAAAAATACTCATATGTATAACTCTCCTTATAAAATATGTCACTTTCCACTGTATTCCTAAACCTTTCTAGTGACACAGAGGGAACCTACTGTTCTATATTTAGCTGCCAGGCACAGGTTAAAACCACCCCAAGGCTGTTTCAGACTTCTTCCAAGTGCAATGACCCTGAGGAAATGCAAAGTCAAACTTGCATGCTGGTTTTTCCAGTCAAGCGGCATGACTTTTCTTGAGTGCTTTATTATTTTGCTAAGTCAGGCTTCAATGGAGACCAGGATTGCAAAGACATAAGGTGTACTGGATCACATCAAGTCACGGAGCCAATACCATATCCCAAAGAATGGTCAGCATTGCAAACCAAGAGAAGAGCACAAAATTAGGGCAAGCAGACATTACATCCTAGACCCACATCCCAATAGCGGGGTGCAAGCCTCAGGTGTTTCCTAACACATATATGAGCCATATATGATTTATTAATCCTCAAAATATTTCCAACTTATTTGTCTAGCACCCCTTGAACTCATGTTACAAGTTTTGTGGAAGACTATCTACCTTCCATTTGTATTTATAGGTTTAAAACGACTCATAGTCTGACACATTGTTTTGTTTGCAGACACCGAGCTTTTGAGAAACTGCCAGGTACGGGGTAGATTACTCCAAAAACTTACATTAAAAATTGAGCAAAGACGCTTCCAAGTCTTCAAAATCAGACATTGAAGTCTTATTTTTAATGTTACATCAATGCAGTTACAAGTTCCTGAATGTACAGGAGGCTTTAAGACAATTTAACAGTCATCATGCTTAACCTGTCTTGCAGAAAGCTCTATTCAGATGGGGCTGCCCTTGTGTACCATGAAATACAAGGGACCTTGATTCACCTCTTCACCTCCCCCATGCATCTTGTACAGTAATTTTTCTTCTCCTACGGAAACTATGTGTAGATCTGTTTAGATCTGAAAGTGCTTAGATCGGAATTAGGATCATTATCTGATTTTAGAGGTGACCTTAGGCCTAAATAGATAAATAATAAAGATGAGAAAAAAAAGGAAGAAGCTATTTTGACAGTATTGTAGGGAATCTTATGGAAGTCTGCATTTGACCCATTACAACATTTCAATGTCTTTTTTTTAATGGAAAACATTTCAATGTCTTTTGATCCATTACAATGTCTTTTTTTTTTTTAATGGGAAATAGACGTACACAAAACAGAATGGAAAGCACCATTCTGTTATAAAAGTTTGATTGCTGGGTTGTGCTTACTGTTTTCTATTTTAGGATATTTTCACAGTTTCTGGTACCGAAACACATATATTTGCAGATACAGTTTTCCCCATAAATGTTTTAATGAAATAATATGTATCTGTTAACTGACATTTTTTCATTTTACTTTACTTTTAAGAGGCTTAAAAACCCAAAAGGATATTTGTTATTATTACTTTTTTAAAAAACATTCCCTAATCTGGTATTCTAACTTCAATTGTGATGTATATAGAATTTTTTTAATCATTCAGGCAATAACTCTTATCACCTTCTTAAAACATATTCACATCAAAACCCTTACCAGAGCCTGCTAGGGAAGTTTTTTAAGTCTTCAAAAGGTAATTAAAAGTGCTTCTAGATACAGTTCCCATTTTCTCCAGATCCTCTTCTCCGGATTGGGAACTCTCCTCCCAAACAAGCAGGAGTTAGGTAAGAAATTCCTCCCGCATAAGTGCGCTGGAAAAACCTCTATGATGGAGCAGGAATCCTCATCAGGATCTCTCATTGCACTCATCCATCTCCAAGGTGTTAAAAGCCACATCACTGAGGATATCAGATAACCTCGGAATTTGGGACACACAGTTCTTGAATTGATTTTGTGCATATCAGATCACAAAAAACGGTTGCTCTGTTTCTATACTTAATAAAATTTACAGCTGTGTAACTATTGATCATTTTAGCAGGTTAAGTAGGTGAAAAGAAGATGTTAGAAAGGGAGCCTTGCATATATTCTCAGCAAATAACAATTGTTCCTTCATTTCTTACATGTGCTAGTTACTTCAGTTCGTTTCTTCTATGCTGCAAATGACACTTGCTCTAAAAGGCAATGAAACTGTAGGCAGGTTCAAGTAACTACATTTTACTCTGAACAATGAGATTTCACTGGTTTCTGTGATCCTTGAATAAACTCAAGTAGAACTGTGCTCATTCAGAGTGAGAAAGTAACTGATCATTAAAGAACAAATGGAGGAACTTGATAACTGTTAGACACATCTGGATGATATGTGACCAAAAAGAACCACACATGTAAAGAAGTCTACACGTGTAAAAACAATCTGTTTTGATCCTGCTCTCACAAATGCAAACATCTCTGCAACTGGTGATTGGAGAAGAGAAAAAAAATGAAGAGATTAGGGAGTTTCTGTAGTGTAGTGGTTATCACATTCGCCTCACACGCGAAAGGTCCCCGGTTCGAAACCGGGCAGAAACGCTTGCGTTTTGTGGAGCTGCTGGAGAGAGTCCAGCGCAGGGCCACGAGGATGGTCAGGGGCCTGGAACATCTGCCCTATGAGGAAAGGCTGAGGGAGCTGGGCCTGTTCAGCCTGGAGAAGAGAAGGCTGAGAGGGGATCTAATTAGTGTCTATAAGTACCTCAAGGGAGGCAGTGAGGAGGATGGGGCCGGCCTCTTTTCAGTAGTGGCCAGTGGCAGAACAAGAGGAAATGGCCACAAACTGAAACACCAAAAGTTCCACAGGAACTTAAGGAAAAATTTTTTGACAGTGAGGGTGACAGAGCACTGGAACAGGCTGCCCAGAGAGGTTGTGGAGTCTCCTTCTCTGGAGATCTTCAAGACCCGCTTGGATGCAGCCCTGTGCCACGTGCTCTAGGTGGCCCTGCGTGTGCAGGGGGGTTGGACTAGATGACCTCTAGAGGTCCCTTCCAACCTTAGGCATTCTATGATTCTATGATTCTATGTCAGAAGATGGCTTAACCCACCTGAAGACTACCAAGCATGCATACAAACACACAAAAAGACCTTCCACCGTGCAAGGAAGACACATAACACTCTTCAGTAATCCTATGCTGAAAAAATGGGTGGAAAATAAAAATCTGTTTTCCTGAAGTCCAGTGCTATGATTCTGCTCTTTGCCCTTTCCCCTTCTCTTAGGATCCCGAACTCTACCATCTCATGGGTAACTGCAGCTGAGACTGTCCCTGGCCTGTACATCTCCAACCAGCCCTTCCTTGTTTATAAGTCCGAAGTCCAGTAGAGCACCTCTCCTTGCTGACTCTTCCATCACCGGTATCAGGAAGTTGTCCTTGACACTCTTCAAAAACTTTCTGCATGCATGCAAATGTAGGAGGTACCCTCACCTAAGGCTGTTCTGCTGATTACAGGATTCCTGGAATTCTCCTCTTCCCCCATGTTTCCTTGTTTAAAGCCCTTCGGCAAAGATGTGCATTTTCCACTTAATGAGGTGGATCCCATCTCTCATAGGCATATGTTGATCTACAAACAGGGTCACATGGACATAGAAACAAACAAACAAACAAGCAAACAAAAATGGTTGCCAACTCCAGTTGCACAGCCAATTTTTGACGCACAACATCCTTCCACTCCTTGTCACACCCTTCCTCCTCACTGGCTGTGTCAAGGAGAAAACCACATAAGTCCCCATGTCCCTGACCACATCCAGAAATCTGTAGACACATTTGATACCTTACACATTTGATGCCCGCATAGAAGAGCAATAGGAGCTAATAGTCAGAGGGTCAGACAAGCTTTGTCAGTCTCTCTACCACATCTCAGATCCAATGCCTGGCAAGCAGCAAATCTCTCTAAACAGCAGGTTGGATTGGCAGATGGATGCCTAGTCTCCTGCAGAAACTTCCGGCTAGCACTTGCCTTTTCCTCTGCATGTTCCTAGGTAGCTCTGGGTCCATCTGTCCAGATGATTCACTCAAAAGCATGTCCATCCAGTTGTTATCTTTTTTCCAGACTACATCTATGAATTGCCAAAACTATGTGTGCTTCATAAAATATCAAGTTGTAAACATACCTGTATCTCTGACTCAGATAGCCAAACTGAACCATGCATTGACACCAGAGAGCAAATGTCAGCATGATGATTAAGCATCATCCTAACATAGGCAGCCATCTGCATTAACCATACAGGAAAAAAAAATTTTCTCTGAGAGGATTTTACACACAAACTATAGACACACAGAGCCCCCTTCAATTTTAAGATATCTACAGACTATTTGCAATCAAATAAAAAAATAACAATGAAGTGAACATAAAAGGATTGCCTTGAAGGAATCACTTTCAGCACAGTAGACTTTTCAAACATAAGGTGAGGCCGCAGGTGTTTTAATACTCTAAATGAAAAAAAAAAATACTTGATCTAAAAATAAGGGCCTGTATAAATCTGGTAGAACCCATAAAGAGGATTCCCCTCTTTGAAGATGATTCATTATTGAGCTCTTTGAACTGTATGGATGGTCCATAAGCCACTAATGCCAGAGAGACAGAAAAGATCTGCATGTAGATCAGCTGTTTCAATCATCAGTGTATATGCACCTTGACAACAAAGGAACCTTCTGGGTTGACAGAGCAAGGAAGAAATAAACAAATTTAAGCCCGAAGCCTAAACCTGATGGTTTGAAATACTTTGGTTAGGGGAATTTCTTAACCTTCTTCACCTGCTTCTCCCGACCCTCCAGCTCAGTAAGTTTGTGTCAGGACAAAATTAATATTCTTGAATATTTGTGAAATACTTTGTACCTCATACAAGAGGTAGGATCCAAGCCTCCAAGAGCAGCATGGAGATCTAATTTACTGCATGAACTTACTAGAGGACATACAATATCCCCACATTTTCTATTTGAGTGCCACATTAGTTAGTCTGACTAGTTTTTGCTTTAATGAAAATTGTATGATATTTGACCTATCTAGCTTCATATGTGAAATTTTCAGATAATTAACTAAGCTTACTGCCTGCCTGCAAACAAGACTGACACCTCCAACACCAAAATTAACATATTCTAATTGACAATTTTTCAAATATTATGTTTATATTTTAAAACTAACAACTGTAGTCTTCAGATTGTCCCTTTAGTAATATCTATCAAACTCAGTTTTCAAACATGTTATAAAATAAAAATCATTTTGAAATGTGAACAACACTGATGGTACCTGAAAAAAAAAAGTTCTGTTGTTAAATCCAACTTATCTGTAACTGAAATCAGCAGAAATGTCAGGATCCACAAAAACAAACAAACAAGCAAAAAAACAGCCATACCAAATAAAATAACAACTTTATACAAAGTCATTTTCAAAAGACAATGCTATGGATTCCTAACACACACACGAGTTAACAGTGAGCTAACACACTGTGAAAATCCTCTCTTGCAAACCCCACTAGGGTTTGCATCCCAGAAGTAAACACAGTCATTTTAGCAAAAGCACCCCCATTTGTTTTACAATATTTTGATAGCTATGCCCTGATTTTTTTTTTTTTTTGGTTAGGTTTGATTTTAATTTTTAGGGTTTTTTTTTAAATTCCTGTCTTCTCAGCAACAAGGCCCTTCCAGTCAGCCTTCTTTTCTGTTTTACAGTATAAACATCCATTTAGCTACCAAGAGGTACAGCTTGCACTGCCAAAAAGCCTGGTTAGTAGCCTTCAGCTTGTCTGGATAAATAATACATGTTTAGCATTTTCATTCTCAAATGTAGATTTATGTATTTATATAGATAGGTGGCCTTTGGCATCATTGAACAGGTTACTACAGATTTACAAAACAGATCACCTCCCATGAATCCCCTGTTTCAGTGAAACATGTATAACTGAATGACTTTATAAGCTCCATAAGATATTCATAACTAAACTCCAGAAACAGTATTTTCAAGATAGCTGTTTTATGTAAAATCCTCAACACTGACTGGCAAACTACAATTTTGCTGTGTAGCTATAGGATCTGGGGAGAAATCACCGAATTCAGATGTCACATCTTGCAAAGACTCGCAAGGCCCAGGAGCATTCTGTGCCATCAAGACTTACCTTTTTTCCAAAACACTCCTCTCATGTGCCTCTAGCCTCACTGCCTTTGCTTAAGTTCCCATTCCTGCCTGCTCCATCCCTACTTTCACATGTCCCAACCTCTGTTAGATTGACTGCTTCTTTTCATTTAAATAATTATGTCCCGCTCAGGTCTTGCCGTGAAGTGAAGCTCAGGTCTTCACTTCATTCACCTCTTCTCTAATCAGCCATTTCTTCACTTTAGTTCAGCTTTTATGCCTGAAAACAAAGAGAGACAGCCAGCCTGGTCCTTCAGCCCTCTGCAAGGCAGACTGTAAGGCACTGGCGAGAGCAGCGCATCGGCCTTAGCAGAGCACAGAGGAGACTTGTGTGAGCTGTCCAGCAGCTGCAGCCCACTCCTCTGCCTACCCAACTCACTTACTGCTTTAAGACCTTAAGAACTATAGAAATCAAAACTCCTGCCTTGCCATCCCAGCCTCTCCCACTGCATGCTCTGAGATAATGGGAAACAGCCTGAACCAGCGGAAAGGCGTTCTGCATCCTGTTTGCTCACCTCTTCCACAAGGCTTTTCCACAGCACAAATGTAGTTCCTCTTATTTAACATGTATGAATGATTTTATTCTGAAATTGAATATAACACCTTTCCCTGAAAGCTTGTGGTATTTTTCAATGTAACTACACAACTTGAGAAACTGCTTTCTTCATAACATTAGGAAGTCGTAATTCATCAAGACAGGAACTCTTTAGAAATGGACAGACTTCAAGGAAGCTCTTAGAACTGAGAGGAAGAGAAATCCACAACAGTAAACAACCCGGAAGGCTGAATACATTTATGAGGTGGAACCTGTTCAGACTCGTAAAAAGAGAGTTGAACCTGGGTGTCTTGTCTCCAGAAAGCGGCTAAGCCACCAGGTTATCATCTAATCTGGGGAAAGCCTCTATCTCAAAATTTTGGAAGATATGTGTTTCACTTCAAAAATAAACATGCACAAATTCTGAAGTCTCATTTTATCCTCCTTTTTTCTAGAAGAGATTTCTTGGTTTGCTGGCTAGCACAATAAGTTGCACTTTATCAATGAGCACAATGACTAATGACTATTCAATGTAACTTCAGGAGAATGAGCATTGACAAAGATCAAATTGAAGAAAGCCAAAGAGCTAAGGGAAAAATGAGGACTGGAAGTTGCTCCTCAGCTAACTTCGGAGAGCGAGCAGTCAGTTCCACATCATATTAACATGATCTCTTTCTGCACTAGGTCATATACTAGGTGTAAGCATTTTGATTAAAACATGCATAAAACAGGAGAGAATGGGTCCTTTAACCTTCAGCTCACTCGTCTCCTTGCTCCTCCTGAAAACTCAAACAAATTGTAATTAAATTTAACAGGTTACAGCTCTACATGCAAACTGGCTGTGAGCACAGTTTGTCCCAGGCTTATAAATAGCTCTTTAATAGCTTGCTTTCCAATAGCTACATTGCTTCAAAACTCCATTCCACCTATTGCATCTCACAGCAGACATTACGGACTCCACTAATGTGGAATCTCTAAGCTAACTGCAATGCATTTGAATTTCTTATTTAAATACTGCTTTATAATATGCATGCACATATGCACACACACGCTTGGCTGGATGCTCTGTAAAGTCACAGAAACCAAGGAGCAAACAGTTGCTCTATGCCATTCTGCTGGATCTACCTGGGAAGCTTTGCACAGGAGTTCACTCTTCCATGCTATGAAATCAGCAGATGTTGGTCCAGTTTTACCACCCTTGTAGAAACAGTGCTGCTTCCTCAGCTGTAGCATGAATCCAAGGCAAGAGATTGTGTTGGAAAGTCATCAACAAAAATGTTAATCAACATCAAAATTCATTCTGTATTTTGAAATAAACAGGTAATAAGTAATTAAGAGCTTCATATTGAATCTGTTTCTAAAGTACCATCATATAAGGGAGAGACTTCTTAAAGTTAATCTAAGCCTTTTCCTACATTCAAGATACAGAAGACTTGGCACTGGATGAGTGAATCAGTGAGTGGTTCTTTAGGAATCACTTACAGAATAACTCTATTTCTAGAAACTAAGGTAATCTAAAGGAACACCATGTCTCTAATACACTGTGTTCTTTAATAGATAAAGGTACAGGCAGGAAAAAATAATAAATATTTGTACGTGAACGGCTGGATCAGCTCTGTCTCCTACAGAATGAGCTTCTTGTGTTGTGAGAATTGTCCCAGACAAGCTGGTCGAGAACAAAAAAAGAAAAAAAAAAGGAAGAAACAGAGTCAGCTATTGCTACAAAGCAAGACAGGCGACTCAATGTACAGGAGACAATCACTTGGCACTCATTATTGCAAACTCACAGTCTTGATCACAAAATAACGCATTTTAAACACATGGTGCATTCTACAAATTCTCAGTAGAGTACAATATTTTGACATCCATAAAGGTGACTATGTATTTTCTAAAGCCAAAACCTTGCTAGTACCAAGTTATTCTGAAATCTGGAAAACACCGCTTTTGGTCACCATGACAACACTCCCCCAAGAGAATTAAATTCTGCTACACCACAAGGCACTTCATATACTATCTCCTAGCAACCATGCAGGTATATAGAGGTTTCAAGAGCAATTTCAGAAAGTTACATATATATTAAAGATAATTCTACAAAACTATTATACACCACATGCATTTCACTTCAGGGTTCACTGGGAAAGCCTGTAGCTGAGACAGAGTTAAGTCTTGGAGAAACAAGAGGAGTAACCAAAAGGTAGACATGAAATACAAGAAGAGAAAGGTCTATACGGAAAATAAAATACCTCAAGATCTGACAGCAGTGCAGATGACACAAGAGAAAGAAGCAGCCCAAAGCAGCATGTGAGTGTGGCTTGTTGAGGCCATGTTATTCTGTCCATTTAGGGAGATTCTAAAATATTAGATCCTGTTGCAGGAAAATCACTAGGACCTACTGAAAATTCTCTTGACTTTTATGGGCTTTATTTATCTATTAACACGCAAAAGTGACAGTTATTTAATTCCTCAAAACATTAGGAATGTTATTAGAAATGCACATGCATTATTCTCTCTGTCAGGAATGCCTAGAGTGTACAGTGCACCTTGGTGACCTGACCTAGGACCAACGGTGTCCTTTTGGAAGCAGAGGAGGTTTGGCAACCTGTTTGAACTAATAAACTGTGATGAAAAAAAAATCAAAGTCCCCAGCTAGGAACAGCAAACATTATTGCACATCAGGCTCATAAATGCCCCTAATAGTAAATAGGCAAGATCAGCGCTTCAGTGTGGCAGACGTACACAAAGGGGCGGAGAGTTCTTATCAAACCAAATGATAAGATTTGCTTTCAAGAGATGTTTGATAGTTCTGCCTGTCTCTCAGACCAACTGAACTACTTCACTATTCTGCCGCCCAAACCACTACTGTAGGTATGAAAGACGATGAGATTAATACTCCCCTGAGTGACAGTGCAGGAGCACTAAGATACCTGCTGACTCCAAATGCCTGCATGGTTAAAGCACATTGTTCTCCTCAAAGTTTCCAAGAGGGACTTCCATTTTATTCTTTGCCTGTGGCTGGTTTTTCTTTTCTTTTGACAATGAGAGCTTCAGCATCTCATCTCCTATTCTCTCTTCTGCTCCAGCTGACTCTCCTAAAAAAACAGCTAGGACTCATGAATATTTCCACAGAAGGAACGCAAGCATCAGAATGACAAAAAGCCAAGAGCCAGGAAATAGACTGATCTCTTATGAGCCTTTCTTAGCCAAGCAGTTTGTCTCACCTCTGTTGTTTAATACTTTAAAATCATCCCACATGGTCTTTGCTCTCTAATAGCCTCTTCTCCTTCTATAACATTGGCAACATGCTCCTAAAACAAATATTTTTATGGTAAATGATTAGTAGAATATTGGAAAAACCCAAGAAATCCTTTGGATAACTTATCATTTCATCAGATCTGATGAAAAAATAATAAACTTTTTCTGTAGACACACATCCTGCCCTGAACCACCGATCAGTTAAACTAGTAATGCCTTGAAGGAGCAGGAGAAATGTAGTACCTGTAGCAGCATTAACACTCATACGTGCATTCATGAAATCAATCCAGGTGAAAATTGAGAAAGAAAAGATTTGTTTTATATAAAATGATGAAAATGTGTATCGCCCAGAACAGTTTTGAAAACCCAGATGGCTTCCTTAAGGACTCAGTGTCAAGTAAGTTCAATCTACCTGCTCTGTTTTCTTTGCAAAGTGGCTTGTACTTTTCTTTGGAAAAGAGTTTCTCCATCCTGGAACACTCCAGCGTATGCACTTCTCCTGCCTAGCACTGCTCAACAGAACAGTTACAAAACTTGTCAAAATTCACCTTGCACCACTTAAAGGAGATGGGAAAAAAAAAAGAAAAAAAAACAAACAGCAGCAACTATCTGCAAGTCTTTTTAGTGTGCTCATGTAAGAAGTCTGGACTTAGTCCAGGGAAAGTACTTCTCTGCTACCAATTTTTTTTTATGGTAGGAGTCATGAGGCTTTCTCCTCTCAGAGAGCAACTAAGCTGAAAAGGCTTTGCACTAGCTTGATGCACTAATGCTTTTTCAGCCTGCTCCAAGAGATTTTATGCCATCTTTGCAGCCCCAGAACACATTCAAGAGGACTGCGATGCCTTAGGTGTCACATCTAGTTGTGAAACTGACCTCTGTCACATTGAGTCGCAAAAGCGAGATCTCTCCTAGCAGAGCTTTAAGTTTTTTCAAGTCTGGCCTATGAGACACACTAGTAGCCAGTTAAACAATAGCATACGTAGAACAAAACAACTACAAGAATTCCAGTGAGTTATTCCTGGTTTTGGACATGATGCTGTTTTAAAGGGAAGAGCTGTACCTTAGATTTAGGTAATACTTAGGATTACTTCTCTGGAGGGCCTGTGGGTCCAGTGCAACTCTCTCTATGCTTGGATGCTTCCAAGTTCTCCATAGTGGTTTGTCTTCTGAGTTGGAACTGACAGCTGCATCCTTGCTTTTCCTCTCATCCCTTGAAAAAAAAACCACCACCCAAACAACCAACAACCCTTATTTTCACTGCTGCCTCCTTTAAAATTAACACTGACCAGTACCACACCGTTCATAAGAAATTATTCTGTCCCACTGTATCGCTTTTTATTTCCAAACTTTGTCTTCAATAATTATTTTAATAATAAAAAAAAGAAATTTGTCAAAATCATTCTACTGTGACTTTCTAGAGAGGTTCATATACAGATCACCGTCTTCCATAAACAATATGCCATGAGAGAATGAAGTCAGCACATTTGTGCTTCTTGTTTCAAAAAACAAAGAATAAAGTAATTAGAAGATTTCATTTTTTTCACTTGGCTATATATTTTCAACAATAGCTTTAAAGTTTGTTTGTTCTTTAAGTCTCTAAGTTTGGCTAACATTTAAGCATTTAAAATATTAAACGACAGCATATCTGAGAACGTGGTTTTGCTTAAGATTTGTATTTGCCAATGAATAAAATGATGTATCTGCATTCTTCAAGTCCTAAAGCACAAATAGGCAAAGCTTCTATTATCTTTTCAGATAACCAGTGAATTGCTTAAATGCAGCTCAAACAACTGAAAGCCTTCTGAATATATAGTAGCCAGAGTGGAGCCAAAAAAAAAAGACAAAAATACCATTTTTTTTATTAGAGTAAATATAAAATGGATGCCCCAATCACTTGCAAAAAGAAAAAAAAAAAAAAAAAAAACAAAAAAAAAAAAAAAAAAAAAAAAAAAAAAAAAAAAAAAAAAAAAAAAAAAAAAAAAAAAAAAAAAAAAAAAAAAAAAAAAAAAAAAGAGTTCTCAGGCATTAGACCAAAAGTGTTTACTCAGGCCAGCTTCCTTTTTGAAGCAAATGCAACATTCTGCACTTTTTGTCCTAACAAGAAGCCTAACAAGAAGGCTCCAAAGAGCATTACAAAATAAATAAAAACAAAATAAACGCAAGAGCTCACACTGCCAGGCAGGTGAAATGCAGCTGTTGAACAACTTCTTGCTAAGCAGCTGATACTGTTGCACTTCAAGAATGGCAACCTTTGAGCAAAGGGACAAGCAACCATCATATGCTCATCATGTCCTCCCCACACATTTATGCTTCGCTTAAGTAAGTAAAATGGCATGTATCTCTGGGTAAAGCTGGTGGAGGATACTGTTGTCTACCATGATATTTTCCTCACAATTTGCAGGAAATATTAAATGTTACACAGTCAGCTCATGACAGAAGAATATTATCTATGACATACCTGCAGTAGATTATGTATATTACAATTTTCTGCTGGCCATGAGAGATGTAGTAAGCACAGGCTTTATTATGGAGTGAGCGTGTGCAAGGAAAGTCTATTCTGCTTCAGTGTTTGTGCCCAAGTAACTTAGTAACACAGCATAGGGCCAGGCACAGAGAGTCCTCTTTCAAGTCGTAGCACAAACTCAGAACACTTACAAGTCCACTTGCACCTTTGTTAACCAACCTGTGGACAACTGTTACAGAACTTGGGGCACCCACAAAGCCGCACGTGCACACACATGTAGCAGGACTTGATGAGCACACCTGAATGTTTCGGGTGATGCAGAACTTTTATTAAAGCAGAGGGGGAGAAGGGAACACAAAATAATCTTTGTAATCCTGATCTTGCCCAACAAGCACAGATTATACGGACTTAAAGTAGTTAAATTTGGATAAGCCATGTAGTTCAAAAAACGATTGATCTTTGTGTATTTTATTTGAATTACACTGGAATGAAATAATTAAAGACCGATTTATTTTAATACCAGTTTAATATTATGATATAGTAAGTTTAGAAATATAAGATGAAATGCAAGCTTTGATTGTGTAAGGAATGAAAGAACAGTTAAGAACAGAATATAAAGATGTGAGGCAGCATAGTTTAAGTGCACTGAATAGTTATACAATCAAAGCGATATTAATTTATTACACGAGTAGCCTTTTGACTCACATCTGTGCTTCTTCCTCCTAAATACAGTTAGATTAAATTCAACACAGCTAATATATACAACGTAGCACTGTACAAATTAAAACAAGAGATGTTAGTAAACATTATCTCTATCAAAAATACTAGTATTTTTCTTCAATTTTTAACTTCTGTGAAAATAATTTTTGCTATATGCATTACAAGAGAACAATAGCTGCAAGATTTTTTATTCCTTGTAGCCAGAGAGTATTTTCCATTTATGATGGCTCTGCAATATTCAAACCTCACTTTGGTCACACAGATACTCAACCACAGTATCACCCTCTATGAAATTGTGTCAGGAGTAGAGGCTAGATGTTCTAAGTTCTTTCAAAATCAATATTAAAAATATTTTATAGATCTTCATTCTTATGAGTTAGAAAAATCTTTGCTATATCGCTGAAAGATTATTATTATTATAGGAAACAAAAAGCATTATTGCCTGAGGACTCAAAAATTACAAAAAGACTCTGAAACTACCCAAAATGAGATTAGGATACCAATTACAAAGTTGAACATCTGACATACATTCACTTATAAAACCAAAGAGATGACAAACACATTGGCTTATAAGAGCTGATTATTATGTAATAACAAATAATAAGAAGAAATAATAAAGCAGCTAAAGAAATAGATATTAGTACTTTAGAAGGCCTTTTTTTTTTCCAAATCACAACTCTCAGAATTGTGCAATGATGTCCACTCTGCTCTCTTCATTAACACAAAAAATCCTAGTGCCTTAAAAAGCATTTCTTCCCATTCTGAAGTTCTTATTGAAAACTTCAGAATTCCCAAGAAATGTAACAAATTATTACTCCAGTCCTTTTCAATTCATATTCATATCCCAGGTTCTGCCCATGAATGAGAAAAACTGTCAGCATAGCAATAGACATCTCTGCATGTTCCTCAATACACAACCAAACTAACTCTGTTGTTCTCATTTTTTTTTTCCCCGGGATCACTTTCACTCACATTTTCCTTCAATAATTTCTTGATTAAGTTATAGAAACAGATTATACTGAGTTTACACTAATATTTTAATTACTTAATCATATTACAAGCTAATAGGATCTACTTAAATCAATGGAACTACTTTGTGACACGATATCCTGCTTTATTACTACAAGAGAGAAGTAACTGACCATTAGCATCCATCACCCACAATGAATTATACACTTGGAAATGGGACGTCACAAAACTTTGGGAGAAATGAATAAGGACTCTGCTTTCACATTATTCAAAACACACAAACGGCCGGAGCAGCCGTATTTTTAGTAGCTAGGTGCAGGTGGAGAGGATGTGCACATTGCTGCAGCACCTGCCTCAGCCACAAGCCTCCCAGCTCGGAGCGCGAGCAGCGCCGGCGGACACGGCGCTCCGCGAGCCGCTGCCCGCGCGGCCGCTACGAGGCACCAAGCACTCGGTTCTCGCTGCTGAGGGTTAAGCTGGAGGGCAATGGAGGCGGGTTACTCCAGCAAACGAGCGTCTTTCCCAGCTCGCAGCCTCACAGGGCGGCACTAGCTCTGCTGTCTCTGTAAGGGAGGAGACACCCCGCGGCGGCAACTGCAGCCGCTGCGCGGGGCACCGCGCTGCAGCCGAGCCGGGGGCCCCGCCGCCACCTTCCCCCTCGTGTCGCGCGGGGGCTCCCTCGCGGCCGCCGCCCGTTACCTTGACGCTGCTGTGGCTGGTCTGGGTCTCGGCCTCGATGGCGCAGCAGTGGGGCGCCCTGCCCCTGCCCGCAGCGCCGGGCTCCCCGCGCTCCTTGCGGCGGGGGCCGCCGCAGGGCGGTGGCGGGCGGCTCTGGTACGCGAGCACCGAGGGGATGGAGTCGGCCGCGTCAGTCCTGATGAAGAGGCCGTGCAGGGCGGCGGCGCCCTGCGAGATGGTGGTGGTCTGGTGCGGGGAGTTGGACTCGTCCGAGTCGCGGCAGTAAATCACGCCGCTCTGCGAGACGTGGATGCTGGGGGCGCAGCCCATGCCTCTCCTGCCCTGCCCGCCCCCGCGGCACCGGCCGCCGCCGCCCGCTCCCACCTG
>VWPW01007526.1:21041-35120 GCA_013389825.1 Crypturellus undulatus
CGGGACCGGCGCCGCCGCCACCGCCGCCGGCGCCTCCCCCAGGGCCGGGCCCGGCGCCACCGCCTCTGCCGCCCCGCACAAGGTGCTCCGGGAAAGGGGCCTCCCTCCGGGCACCGCGCTCTCCTCTGGCACCGGCGGCCACGGGCGGGAACTGGGCTCCCAGGCCTTGGCCCTTCCCGTGCCCCTTGGCTCATTCTCTGCGCTGATGGATTCAGAATGGGCAGGAACCCTCGGAGAAGGCAAGGCCAACGGAGCGCTCTGAGCACAGCTCACTGCAACAGGCTGATGGTCACACAGCCCCTGGAAAGCGGCAAACCGTGCAGGGCTCCTAAAGAGCATGGTAAATCCACCCACCACGGAGAAAGCTTGGGGCTCGTGCTTTCCAGGATTGCCAAATCCATCACTGTAGTCGGGGAGAAGGGACACGAACTCCCTGGGGTTGAGGAGGGCAGCAGGATACTAATCTAGGAAAAGCCAAAGTTTCTAGAGTTCATAGAATGAATTTTCATTTTTGAGACACACCAGTTTGTAAGAGTTACCCGGGAGGAATGTGTTGCCTTGGGAATGACGTCTCAGGGCTTAACTGGATTTGACTCTCACCCCGTTGCTCTCTTTCCTGCTGAAAGTACAGCTTAGAAACACTGCTATCAGAACATTGCTTTTTCTTGTGAGTTCATTAATACTCTTAATACTATTACTATACTATACTCTGTAGTGATACATAAGGTCTCAACAAAGAAACTGTCTAAGACTGTTGTAAAACATGACTAAAAACCATCCATGACCAAAAAACACCCAGATCACAGACCACAACACAGAAAAAAGCCCTGAGCCTGGACAGAAAGTCAGCTCTACAGAGGACACACACAAACACCCTGGGTCAGCAAGTTCTGTCAGATTGAGGCTAGGGACTGCAAAGAGCTGCCCTACTTTCAGGGCAGGAAAACCATGGTCAGCAAACACAATCCCTCTGGATCTCCCAGAAGCCCTAAGCAGTGCACATCCTGAAGCACTGTGGATAGGAGGTCAGTACCTTCCCTTTTTCTGGGCCATACATCTGCAGAGCTGATGTGTGAGAGTTACGAGTTTTGCTCTTCCTCAAAAGTCCTGACCCTAGATCCATGAGGAAGAATCATTTCAGTGGTGCACAGCCAAGGTCTTGGACACCTGGGACTGAACCACTGGTGTTGATTAAGAGGACTGTTCTTTCCTGTTCAGGGCATCTGCACAAAGGCAAAGTATCACCCAACTTCTAACTGCAAACCTCAGAATCAGCTTTGCCCAGTTAAGTTATAAGATTATTAATTAGCTGTGGACTGGAGTGGTGCAGCAAGCATCTCCCCCTGCTCTGGGATCCCTATTTCCCCAGTCACACAGAGAAGGGACTAATAATCAAAGGCAGTATTTTACTCCTGCCATTCTGTGTATCCAGGTTTCCTTCCCAGCTAAGACATGGGAAGAGGGGAAGCGAGGCAAGAGCTGGGATGTGCCCAGATCTCACACAGATGTAGAATCAGCATGTCGCCAATGTGCTCATCTGGACCCGAGGGCTCAGAAGCACTCACAGTTACAAGCACAGTTTCCACAGGCCCTTCCCTCCAGTTCTTGCTTCTTCCCGCTCAAGCTGACATGGCTTTCGAGGACTTGCCACAGGAATGCTGAGACCAGCTGTAGTGTCAACTCTTTCCGAGTACCAAGAAGCTGACACAGGAATCACAGGCGAACGAGGCCCGTCGGTAACAGCCACGCTCAGTATGTGGCAGGCAAACAGCATTTTGTGTGCTCCGAAGCGGGGGATGCCATCCTGCAGCCCAAAGAGCTCAGAGCCTCTCATTTCTTAGGGCTTTCTGATTTGGGACTGGGCTACCAACAGTAACTTTTAACGATTTAGAAGAAAATTAGTGTTGTGTTTCTGGGAGAACAACCCAAATGCAAGAGATCATTCTGCCTACTTTCTTTTGGTTGTAGAAGTAAAATAAGAAGTTCTTTCTCTGGTTCTGTATTACATTTTGCATGCATGTAGACATTATCATGCACCAAGGACCCTACTTCAGGCTCAGTATCCTAATCACATTGAATCTAATGTGAGTCTGTAAGAATTAGGCTCTTTGTTTGAACTTTATGTCCCTTGCAGTCCACTTTTTATTAATTTACTCTATCAATCCTAATGTAGTTTTAAATTCTAGCAGACAAACCTGGTGCTTTGCCCTCCTTTCCCTCAGTGGACAGGGATGATGATAATGAGCGCATCATTTGTGCCCAAATTGTACTGTGACAGCAAGAGAGCTCATGTTTTTTTATGCAAGCAAAATGCCCACTGATTCTGGGATGTTTTAAACTATCCAAGACCTTACATAGGTAAGTTCCAAGATACCACTTATACGGGTAAATTCCCACATCTACAGAAGTCTACGCCAAACTCCATCAGAAGACAATCAGACTTCAGTTCAATAAAGTGCCATACTCTGTTCCTACCTCCTTACTGACTGCAGCCTGAGTCTACCTCCAACTCATACCAGCCACATTTAGCTTAGCTGTTGCGGACAGGTTGAGGCGAGCTTGTCCAGACTGCAAGGACAAGAGCCTGACCCTGGGCTAAGACCCTAGATTTGAACTCAAGCAGACTCCAGAGCTCAGGCTAACTTTGCAGTTGAGCACCTGCTTTGTGGTAGCAAAGCACATGGTAAACATTCCTGGTCTTGCAGTCAGACCCAATCCCACAAATAATGAAAACACATATATCCTCACTCACTCTCTGCCATTAGAGTTTCCTTCTCTGATTTCACTGTAGTCAGGAGCAGCACTTCTGTGCCACTTAAAACAAAAATATTGTTATTGCTATATATTTGGCCAGCATTGAAAATGGATCTCAATAGATTATTAACTTTCCAAAATTAGTTCTGATTAAAATGAACAATTTTTATTTATGTATATAGTCTAATATATTGATCAAATACTAATCCTGAAAAGGCAATGATTTACCAGACTGCAAGTCAAATGGGAGTAAAGGAGAATATTTTTCATTTTTGCTATTTTTTTTCACCTAGTCCTCATTGATTGCACTAACTATGTTTTAATCCCCCCTGAGGTTTTCAGGTCATGACAAAGGCATATAGAAAAAAAAATGTTTAAGGTTGACATTAGAAGCTGAGACAAATATCTAACAATATTTAACAGCAGCAGAACACAGCTGCATGAATAGGACAGTGCTCAACAGAGAAATGTCATGTGATGTGTACTCAAAAAAAAGCATTGCTTTTGTTAGTGGCTATGAAAGGACCATTCTTCAGAGAATCATCATTTAAAAATAACAGTAATAAGAGATTTATTTGCTGCTGAACTCCTAAAGAAGTAATTGCTATGTTATATAATGGTGCTATAGCCATTGGCTTTATATTGCATTTTATGTGCCCTGTTCTTGGATATATACTATTATTTCAAAGCTTCTCCCTTGTTTGATGCTCTCTCAGAAATACTCAGGAGAACTTACATGTTACTTCTGTCCCACACTGCCACGCATCTCCATTGATGCAAGTAAGCAAGAAAGTTTACTTTCGTAAACACAGAAGAGTTGAGTTACTCACAGTACTGCTTCTCTAGTCTGGCCTGCAGAGACAAGGGGCTGGTACTAAGAGGCTACTGTTCATTTGTGAGTGTGAGGTCTCCGTTCAAAGAATTTCCAGCAGGCTTCAGACACTCCTGACAGTCTTTGACTTTTCTGGGACTGCTAGTGTGAGGAAAAGGCTACAGGATCCTGCATTAACCTGGTTGTTATCTATAGACTCCAGAGTGTATCAGTTTTTTAATTTGCTTTTAATTTGCCCTAGTTAATCTTTTACACTGTAATCTTTGTGTGCGGTCAACACCACAATATTTAAAGTCAGCCATAAATTGCATCAGCTGACATGTACAGTAGTTTTTTGTCTTGCCTTGTAGTGGTTCATTTCTTTGGTAGACAATCAATTTATTGTTAAATGCATCCTGAACTGAAAGGTTGATTGGACTCCTTTGTGTTCTTATGGAGTAAATGAAAGTAATGAACTGTAAAAATATTTTAGCATAGAAAAATTTGTAAACTACAACTCAGAAAGCCACGGGCATCACACAAAGTAAACACTCATGAGAACTTACCTCAGCAGATAACTTACCTCAAATTTGAAGAGAATTTTATACCATACCAAGAATTAAAGATAGAGAAAGACTCAACTTAGTCTGTCGCCATAGTAAAATTAGGCAGGGCTAGGACATTTGTATCTAGAATATAGATACATGTATATTTTATATACATCATGATATTTATATGCATATACAAATGCATATGTATATACAAATGCATATGTATGTACAAAGATGTATATACATTTTTGACACGGCTGTCAAAGATTGTGATTTCATTTTTTCTCTTTAAGTGTCTTGTTCTACCATGAGAAGGGAACATGAGAAGGTTTTTGTGGATTATTAGGTCCTCTCTTGGCTCTGGCATATGCCAGATACAGGAAATATTCTCTAACTAGAAAGCAGTTTTAAGAAACCTAGTAGTTCCTTACTTGTACTGCTGTGTCTTCAAAAAGCAAGGATTTTTTGTTTGAAATGTATTTTCCCATTGCACAGCAAACTAATGCTGAAAGCAGTGTGAAATAAAATTCTTCTCTTACTCAAACAATATTCCCAAACTATGGGGATTTGTCATTGAAAAGGCACTAGAACATTTTTTGCTATAACATAGTATTAATAGTATACATCTTAGCTATCACAGGGAAATTCCTTTTCTGGCAGGCTGCTCGCTAACTGAAGATATGAGTATGGCTTTCACGAGCTTCAGTACTTGGCAGAACCCTGTTACTTGGCAATGGCACAAAAGAAGGAAGGAACATGAATCATTTTGTCTATGTAAACTCTTGTGTAACGCTTCAAACACATCAATTCCACTATTTTAAAACAAACCACAACAGGACTATGTTGTGAGTAATCCTCTGTTGGAAAACAACATACATATATTTATACAATGTGTACATCACAAACTGTGTACCTGTGCAACATCCATGTACGGGTGGACAGGCACAGGGTTCGTTCTGAGACAAATACTGCCCGAAATTACTACACAGGTCATTAATATCTGCAAACCTCACTGGGATTTTAAGAGCAAAAGACAACATAGGTGTGCAAAATAGTGTTAATATTATGCTTACAAATGACTGCTTCTTCATTTGCTAGAACGCAACTATTAAAAAGTGTATTTGAAACATAGGCACAATTATAGCTCCGAGAAACCACTACTCATCTCAGCATAGAGAACTACATTCTGATTTTTTCGGCTGTTTGTAATAATGGAATGTAGTGGCATGAACACAAAAATTCCTAACAGTTAACAAGATAGACAAAGCAAAGAAATCTTCTTCTTTCAACACTACAGTGTCTAACTCAGGACCACTGGATCAAAAGACTGGTATTCAGATCTGCAAACTGCGAGTATCTGCATATAGCCTCAGTTTAGAAACTCTCTTCTTAGCCTTTCTGCAGCCTATTATACGCACATATAAATTAGTACAGGCGCATACAGGAAAGAGTTACCATGGCACAACCCTAGAAAAGACTAGAGCAGTTTAGTTTTAGAAAATCTTGCAGTGTAGATCAACTAGACACAGCAGTTGTTAAAAAAAAAAAAAGAAAGAAAAAAAATCACCAAGTGGTCTATTTCTGTATAATTGCGCTTCCCTGGTTGCAGCACCCACATCACAACATTTACGAAGTTAGTTGTAGCCAGGTAAGACCTGATGAGAAACAACTTCCAGAACAGAAGCAAAAGCAGCAAGCCTTTTTTTTTTTCCCCCTTTAATGAAAATCACAATACCTGTTTTTGAGGGGATATGGTTCCACAGTTATACATTTCTCTCTTGAGTTGTCTGTCTCGTATGAGGATGAAGAGTACGAAAGCTACAACTTCTCCACAGATTTCTCTTCTGGTAAAAGAGTGAGAATATGAAATGTCAGGCTGGAGGGCTGTTCTACTGATTTCTAGAAAATTCTTGCTAAAATGTAAATAATTTCCAAAACAAAGGTAAATTAAAACAAAAAGCCCCAGGCTTTTTAATTCTCCCATACAATCCAGAGTGCAACACCACCACCTGCAACAAAATACTGCAGTTTGCAACTTGTTTACTGACTTAAACTATCCTCAGTCACAAGCTAGTTAAGGAAAAGGTTCTTTATTTGTAGACACAAATTATTAAGTGCAACATTTCTAAGCTGATAACAATAAACCAACTTCAAACCCATTTTAAAATCTGACCTTTAAAATGACATAATGGGTTTCTTAATGCATTCTACAAGAATGATTTTTTTTCCACAGTGGTAATTTAAGATAATAATAAATACCGTAAATGGAGGTAAAGGAAATCAGCTCCAGGAAAAATCATGTTGCCTTACATTCACGACAGTAACAGTTAATTTTTATTACAAGAGATTTGATTTGAGCAGATTATCCTGCTTCATTTTGCCTCCAAACTGTCCAATTCATCCTGTCACTTTCCCTGTTTTGTATTTCTTCCTCTTCTCTCTTTAAGCAGTTCGTCTTTTACACTTTTTGCCTTTTCCTCCATCTGTTTACAGCGGACCTAGGATTTTCTATTCTAAAAGGTTTCTACTCATTAGTAACTGTTTTTCAAACTATTGCCTCCTGTTGTCATTTTTCTCTCATTTCCAAAACTGTGGATTATGTGGTTCTCTTCTGTTATTTAATTTTCCTGAAATAATGACCCCTAAACCAGGTCTCTTGCCTTCTACTTTCTACCTGGAGCAATTCAATCTACATACCTGCAGAGAGGTACACAGCAAAAATGACTCAGTTCTGCATCCACAGGGTGGCTAGACATTTTTCCTTTCTTCTTTCATTACAGATGCTTTACCTCATTTTTTCCATTTGTCTCTGAATCCACTTGCCTGAAGTTATACTTGTCCATAAAATATTCTCTTTCTTCCCAATCCACTTATTCCAGAAATCCTCTAAAGTTTTTTTTTTTTTTCTTTTCTTTTTTTTTTTTTCCCAGCTATATTTCACAATATTTCTTTGCCATTTCTCAACCTACTTTGTAGACTGGAACAAAACTGGCAAAATATAATGTCGTTTGAGTTTTGTTGGGCACTATGTAGCCATGTGTTATTACACGGATTACTGATTATTGATGAAGACTAGTTCAGCTACAAGGTTGATCACTTGCTCTTTTATTCCAGCTTCCCTGACTACAAAGAATTTCTTCTCCTTGCCCCTGAAGAGCTTATGAACAGTGTACATGGAAGATTTTTTAGAGTCATCACAAACGCCCTCACCTGCGGAGGTCCTTTAATACAGTGTTGTGTATTTGCTTAGAATCTTTAATATGGAATTTTATAACTTGGAATGTCTCTCTGCACAGGAAATGGATGAGGGTTAAGGCCAAAAAATACAAACATGCTTAGTTTTTGGAGGGGAATGGAAGAGAATTAAGCCAAATACTTAGACCTGCTTACCCTGAAATAGTCCTGAATTCCAGAATTCTATCACATCTGTTCCCATGACATGAAAGTTGTTATTTAATGCTAGTTTCATTTTTTTAGAGAGGAAAGTCATATTTGGCTGTGACGTGAGGACAGACGCAGTGAGGCTATTCTTGCTGTGCTGACGAATGCCATTCAAATTGCACCAAGATGACGAAGTAGTAACTCATTCAGCAGGAGAATCTCAGCCTGCATGAACTTTAAATAAAAAGGTAGAAGGAAAAGAAGGCAAATAAACACAACAGAGTAACTGAAGAGAATTAGGGCCACAGTCAGCTACATAAAAGACAAAATTTCTAATCAAGTCAGAAACAATTTATAAATGCCCAGGAACACTGCTATCTGAGCACCCTCTAGTGGTATGTGTTTAAGGATAAATAGATCCATAGGTAAAAACAGGAAAAAAATCACATAGGAAAAATAAGCAGAAGATACACTATCTGGTTGATTTTGTTTGAACAGTCACTGTGCATGACTTTTTATTGGAAAGACAGTGAGTGGAGTAACTCAACATGCCACAAAAATATTTTGTCTTTTATCTTCTGGCATTGTATTCCCAACATTTCCTTAATTTTCAGATCACCCTACTGGTTAAGAGGGAAGATTAAAAGCAAGTGGAAGTTAATTCAATCGAGTTCTAATCCTCTGGGTGCCAACTGTTACTTATCTGCAGATATATTC
Source organism: Crypturellus undulatus (assembly GCA_013389825.1). Lineage (NCBI taxonomy): Eukaryota > Metazoa > Chordata > Aves > Tinamiformes > Tinamidae > Crypturellus > Crypturellus undulatus. The sequence continues at coordinate 29,256 of VWPW01007526.1, forward strand.
TGATGCAGTCAGTTACTTTGAGGAGGAGACTCCTCGCTATTTTGCATTTGTACTTCATGTGGAAAAGGAATGGAGACTGGTCTAGCCTTGCAATGATCACAGCTTTATAGTTTACTATTTTCAGGAAAGTTTTAAATGCATTTTATATCTGTGCTAAATATACTTCATGTTTGGTCTTTTCTGCAATATATTGAACTTACAATGTCTAATTACCATCAGTGGGATTTGGCATACAAGAAACGTAGTGTAGTAAGTTCAAGGTTCAAAGTTCAAGTTATGAATTATTTCTACTCTGTGCTACTGCTACTGCACAGAGTCCTCAACAGCGCCGTGATTCAATAAAAATGCCTATTGCATCTTACTGAAGAAATGACTGTTCCATTTACTGAGGAAAAAAATCTAAATGAGCACCCTAGCAAACACGTTATTCCAGTTTCCAATTATCTGAATTATCAATTATTATTATTGCTTATTTGTCTTCTCCTTACTGAACAATAAGTGAGAGCAAAAATTTCTACCTTGATCATAAGATACACATCTGAAGGGGTTATTTCATGTATTTGGTCAGGCACACATTTGAGAAACGCAAGCAGAAAAACAAATCTTCATTACAGTTAATTTCTGTTAAAATAGATTTTGAAGAGAAACTGTTCATATTTTAGAGGTAGCCAAGTAAAAATGTAATGATAGGCAGATTCTGATTCACACTTACCCTGAGTTTCTATTGGTCTAACCTGGCTACCTTAAGAAGAGCTTTTCTCCCTTTATACTCCTTGAAGCTGCAAGAGAATCCATTGCATTACCCACCCATCCGCCCTTGCCATGATGATAATGATTATGAAAAAAATTAATGGACCTGGAGTCCGTATTAAAAATTGCCTTTATCTAGTAGTAATATTCCTCAAGACTGTGAAGCTCTCTTTTTGAAGAGCAGGAAAACAGAACCTTTACCAGATGTTCACATAATGATGAACACTAAGAAGCAAAGACTTGCATGCTGATGAACTGGGTGGGGATAGAGGGGCACTGAGCTCTAAGTGATAATATTTCCTCTGAGTATTTTGGAGATTTGGTGAGGTGTCACACAGGCAAATAGGTTTGAGACTGGAGTTAGTCCCTTAATAAGGAAAACAGCACCTCCAGAGCCTGCTTCCAACCCTGTCTAAGCAGGGATCTGCCTGTCTTTCACCATGCTGTTAACAGGATTGCGATTTTCACCACATGTAGCATTTTCTAGAAAATTATTATTGCAGTCACAAAAACACAGTAATACTGAAATGGCCTCATGGGTCCAGCAGAAAATAACAAGTGAAGAAAGAAAGAAAGAGATGCATGGATCAGAGCCTGGCAGAGAACAACGGTGCCCCTTGTGCTCTCTGGTCCGTACATCACACAAACAAATTTATGCTTAAAGGTTTGCTTGCAATGCTGAGTTGTAGGATCTTCTTTCAAAGTGTGACTTAAAACCTGGTCTACCTGACTTAGTGCAAAAGTCTGTGAAAATCAGTCTTCCTTTAGTTTAAACTCAGCTTATTTTTATTAAGTCACACAGGCACAAGTTTACATTGAAATAAGCTGTTCAGGTCAAAATGAGGTCTACATGCTGGCTTACAATGCTCGAAATAAGTCACTTCTAACATGTGCACACAGGACCTGCTCCCAGATGCTGCACAAAGGAATTTAGGCTACTGTAAAGTTCAAATACACATCTTGTAGTTCACTTCCTCTTCCCAAATTTCTGTAAACTGTCAGAAGGAGCATTAGACTCCTGCAGGACCTCTGCAACAGAAATCTTGGCAGCTAAAAAACACAAGATGAATTTTTTCAATTTGTTCCCCCTAAGCACTGTTAGGAGACTAATAATCAAAACAGTAAATGTTAAAAGTAAAGCTGCAGAAAGAAACTTGTTCAAAAGGAAATCTTGTTCCAGAGCTTTTGATCTACTTGACTACATCCTCAGATGCCAATACAGATGTTTGCATCACAGATATATATATTTCAACATAATCAGATCTAAAAATGCCCAAGTATAAGATAATAGCTGCTGTAAAACTTACTAGCTGAGACTAAGCTGATTTATATTAGCCGAGAATTTTTTTAGGGTTTTAGATGTACAAACCAGTATTTACAGAAGGGTTAACATTTCATGGAGAGATTTTCCCTTAGCAGACCTTTCTTTCTCAGCAATAGATGCAGAACTTAAATCAGTCCTGCAAGTTATCAACCTCCATGTCAGACTGGGCTTGAAGAGAAGCTGCTGGGGACACATTCTTCCTTGATTAACACCGAGATTTTTTTTAATGCAGAGAAAAGACTGAAGAGAAATGTTTACTATTCTAGTTGTTTCTGCTGGAAAAGTATATTCTGCACAGCAGTCGGCACTTCTCAGCAGGAAAAAGTGAGACCAAGAACATGTAGAGATGTGAAATCAGTGAAGAATTGGAAAACATGATCAAGGGAGACAAATTAGAAAAAATCATTTAGAAAAAAATCAATTTCCCAGAAGTTCTAGTCAGTTTCACAGAATGCACTGAAATGAAATGCAAAACAGGCAGGCAGTCTCCATCAGGATGCAAAAGTTGCACAGTCTGAGAGTCAGTAAAATTGTATGAATTCACTTAGTTACAAAAAAGTCCTTAGGAAGATAAATACCTTTCTGTAGCTTTTGCAAATGTGGAGTCTGAGAGAGGTACCAAAAACAAGATGAAGGGCAGAGCAAAAAACACCCATGAGTATTTCTAAATTTACAACTAAAGGCAGAAAGCATTTTGAGAGATGAAGTAGCCTAACTCCTATCTGAGTCCAGGTGCGGGATTTTTGGTGCAGACTGAAAGGTGTGAATAAGAGTTGTGAGAGGTGAAAAGGGAAAGAAAAACTCTGATTCAGTTGCTTACTAAATAGATACACTCCTTCCTGTGCAGTAGAGGCAGCAGAGAGCTTCCAGAAATAAGAAGAGCACAAGAATATAATTATATCTTGAACCATAAGGCAATAAAGCTGCATCTGAAACAACACTGTCAGCAATACGCAGTAAAGCATTCAGCAGACAGAAATTCTGATAAATGGACAGGCAACTTCAGTTGTATTTATTCAATATTTGATAGCCTGAGTGCCATGTTAACTATATACTTTTCATATTGATTGTGTGTGATATTATTATCAGGGGGCTTGGATGTATTTTCCTAACTATCTCCCATTTTAAGGATCTACGGTTGGGATTCTATTTCTGTTAATTCTGAGTAACTGAACTGAACACAGTACAGCTGCAATCACAAAAAAAAATGATGCGAGCATCAATGAAAAGATGTCCAGTTCTTACCAAACCAACAGAGACTGAAAAAGCACTAAGTAGCTGATGCAAAATACCAGTGTGAAAGCCTAAAATGGAGACCGCCATCTTTACTCAGCAGAAAATTATTTTTACTCTAAATAACCCTTGCAGATTCCAAAATATGCTTTGTAAAATTGTTGCTAATTGTCAAATGATTGAATGACTCTAGCTGAAGCCAGTCAAAAATCATGCCAGTGCAGCTGTTTGAGATACCGGTTTTCAGGGTCTAGACTATTTTAGCTATATTTAAAAGAATATGAAACATATATTAATTCAAATGAGAAATGTTCAATCTGAAAAGTGCAGGGCTTGGAAAATAATCCTGACACCTGTAACATAGCTGCAAATTGGCCAGCACTGTGATTATGCCAAGTATTAGTGCAGCTGTCATCCAAAATGCTAAATTCAAGCAAGTGCTTCATTTAGCTGAACAAACATATCATGACACTAAATGAATGGCATTGGATTGATTTTCCTTACTAACTGCTGTGGTGCCCATACACCATTTGGCAGGAGGATAGTGCTGAGAAAGAGGGATATACTTCTTACTTTGGGGTTGTGTTGTTCTTCTGATGCCAAGCATAAATATTTTAATTTCTCCTTCAGCCTGAAGCGTCAAAGCAAGTTTATATGTGTACAGATTTTGCACCAACATCCACTCTATTATTTATTTACCCCCACTGTCCTAGAAGGCTGCTCTTCTGAGCTTTCACATCCAGCTCCACTGCCTGTATTTCCCACATCCATGTAACAAACTCTTTTTCCTTTCAAAGCAAAACAACAGGAACAAAAACCAAACTACTAAGGTGAAGAAAATGACGTGACTCATTAATTGAAATTCCCCAAGAAAACACATTCTTTATCTGAACTGATTGTAGCAGGTATTAATCAGACTGCCAGGTGTTACAGGAGGCCTCTTCAAGTACACCAAAATCTTAAAGGTCTTCTGGCAATGCACCCACAGTAGCATTTTTTAAATCAGCCTTGCACGCAGTTAAGCCTCTTTAACTTTTATTTGTAAGGACTAAAATGATTTATCTAGGCTTCAACAATTAATTAATTTTAACGGTGAATACTGGGAATTTGAAAACTACCACAGCCAGGTGTTAGCAGTATCTAGGGAAAATAAGCATTTTCCTGAATACAGGTCACAGGACGGTTAAGAAACAGGGCAGACTGCATCACGTTTCCTAGACAACCGTTCAAATATTTTTTGCAACTGTTCCACTTTCCCCTGAGTAAGTCCAAGTCTGAGAAGAAAAAAGGTAACCACTTTTTTGCAGGATTAACAAGCGACAGCTACCCAAAAAATAACAAGCCCAAAACTACACAGAGTTTTTCACTCAATGCTTGCTGTGGCAAAATTCAAAGTAAAACAGTGTTTGAATAAGTAAAGTGTGAATTTCAGATCTGAGCCCAGAGGCAGGATCTCTAAGGCACAGAGATTTACACATGTGACATTTACACTAAAGAGTAAATTGTACACTTTGCAAAACTCCCATTTAACACTTACTGTTCAATCTCTCCACATGCTTGCTATTCTCCAGACATCCTACGCACCACGACTCCTGAGTTATGAATCCAGACCTCAAGGGTACCTGGCAGCAGTCAGCTCCTCTACAAGGTGTAGGCTGGACAATGTATTACCATCTTCTCTTGGTACTGAACTGGTTATTCTCATTTATTTCCTTATCATTTTTAATCATTTTTTTCTGCCTCTATAGATACCCCCATAGCCTCCATACCTGTAGTATCCAGCTGCTGCCAGGCAACTCTTGACAAGTCTCAAACACAGCCCCTTTCTGTGGTGCTGCTACTTCCATTGTGCACACACAGAAAGACGAGTGCTTTGCAAGCGGGGTTAAGGAACCGCTACGGCAATTCCGACCCACAGCAAGCTAAACTCCACAGTGCTGGGCACTTCAGAGGCTCTTCCTGCCCTTGCCTTTGTAGCCTGAATAAAAACACAAGCGATGCACACAGGGCGAGCAGAGTGAGGCTGACACACGTACAAGCAGGGGCAGGGGCCCTTTGTGGAGCAGGGTACGTCAGTACCACCAGACCACCTCGTTGGGAGCTGCCCCTTGCTCGACACTGCTGTCCAGGAACAGGCCGAGGCTACTTGTAACGCAGATCCTTTGGTCAGTTGTGCTGGCTCCTCTCTAGTGTATTTCTTGTATTTCTAGACCCCACTGTTTGCAAAGTCACCTTGATGTATTTTAAAAGAGTAGTTATGGATTCTGTTTCATCTTGTGGCTCTTTGGCCTTTGCGCACGCTCTCCCTGGGCTGCAGGGGGCTTGCAGCCGTCGGGCAGTTGAACGGGGCCCGCTGCGACCCAAGGACAAGGTCCCAGCTCCCTACCCGGGCACCCACGATGAGGAAGGGCCGGGGCTCCCCCGGGGCTGCCGGAGGCACGGCCAGCCCTGCGCCGTGGGGACCCCAGGCAGGCCCGGGCGAGCGGCCGAGGAAGGGCGGAGACGCCGAGCCCGAGCCGCGGCGCTCCGCCCTCGGCCCCGCCGCCGTGGCGAAGCGA
>VWPW01007526.1:43719-58236 GCA_013389825.1 Crypturellus undulatus
ACAACAACAACAACAACAAAATGTAAGATTTGGTAAAATTTAAAGCCATAAAATCTAAAGCTTCATTCATAATTCAGATAGGTTCCCTTATAGAAAAACAAGCATTACCTTACTGACTCCAACTTCAGGAATCTGAAGTGTATGTCCAACATCTTTTTCTCTGGAAAGGCAAATCAACACATAAATTATGACAAAGTGGGAGTATTTCTTATAATGGCTTACAATACATCTTTCCCACTGAGCAACTGGGGAATCTTACAGATGCAGAAGTATTTTGTTGCAATGTATGATGCATAAAATTGCTTATAGATGATGCCTTTATCATCTATAATCTAAATAGCAGGCAATGACACACAATAAAGCCGTCCTTTAAAAGTTTATCCAGAAACCTGGTATTTCTACCTGTATTTTTACTCTTCTACACGTGCTGTGAATTATAGCCTGTGAACTCCGCATTGTTTACGCTTTTTGGTGCATCTTACCATCAATTTTGGAGGACAGTTCAATTTTTAGTAGCATCAGGCAGGTAATACTAGCAATGAAATAGTAATCTGCAGAGATTTTTATCAGTCAAAACTACTGCAGTGGGAAGAAAGAAGGAATGCAAGTTGCAAGCACTGATATCTATTAAGCTTACAAACAGATGGACCTAGGAACCTCCAGTTTTAAGAGCAAATCAAGACATGTGCCAGCACCAGTCAGAAGCACCTGAAGAACTGATGATACTGTGATCCCAGTAAACACTGACGAAGCCTTAATGCATCACTCAATTCAGCAGTTCTTGTTTAATATGCAAAATGAAGAAAAACAAGCTGTATTTTTTCCTAGCAGGACAAATCACACATACAGGTTATCACAAAGTTAAACTTACTATTTTCAAGTGATGAATTGACCCTACGGGAATTTGAATGTGCGATGAGTCTAGGTTTGCAAAGGCCACTATTATGCTTCCTTGAAATCCTGAATTTCTGAAGTGTATTATTTCATTTCTGAAAATTTCACTCAGGGACCCAGAAATTTATTCACTAAGAAACAATGAATTTCAATAGATTCTTTGTAATTTATCCTGCCATTAAGCCTTAAACAAATGAACCACTACAGCTAGGTGGTTCTCACTGCCTAACAGGTTTTCATGGCTTGCTGCTCTGTCACCTGCATATGCACGTGCTGTTAGGAGAGCAGCCATAATGTTGTGTGACTTAAACCTCTTACTGTGGGCTAATCACAGTACCTGGCAACCGCTGCCAGCTAGAACAAGCATGAATAGTAGAGATGAATACTGAACAGTTTATATACCTTTAAAAGCTAGAGATAACTTAAGATTATACACATGAACTCCATTCAGATTTACCTTCCAATTGTAGCAGGTTTAACAGCTGTGATAATATAAAGCGATCCAGTCTGTAATACCGGAGATCTTATTACAATTACTCTGATACAAGGAGGCCATATTTTTTCTTCATCTATTGTAATTAGAAAAAAAAAAAAAAAAAAAGTCATTGTTACTCACAAATCACAGTTTTACTCCTATAGTCCGTAATTTCACAACTTCCAAACAACTGTTATTCTTGTATGCCATAAAGCTTGAATCAAAATGTTGAAATAATCTAGCAAAAAGTTTCAAAACATAAGCACATCTGAGAGGAAACTGATGCAACTACTGTTTCAAAAGCTTTCTGCTTCCCCGCTAAGTTAGAAAAGGTTTTCAAGTTCAGATCTACATACACATTTTTACAATAATAAAACATATAAACTCAGATAATTAAATAATATACTATATATTTATGGCCCATTAGTTACAACAAATTATGGATAGTCTGTTTCAATACCACCTTACAGAACAGTGACAACACCACTAAATCCTAATAAACCTCATTAATTCTCTGGCAAATGCTGCATTTTTACTAAGTTTTACTAAGCGCTGAGCATCAACACAGGTATGAGATAACAGATGAGCATATTATAGATACATCATTAATATGGACTGAGACAAAAGGTATGTTTAACAGCTGTATGAATTTTGTTCCTGGATCTGCATTTGTAGAAAGAGCCTTCACTGAGCTGATATAGGAACAGACAGGGCAAGCTGGGAAGAGATCGTCTCACACAGTATTTGGAAGAAAGAAACAGTCTCCAGTTTCTACTACTCTAACATTGTTAGAGAGTCAATAAGATAATAAGAGAAATAATGAAAGAAGAAAAATTAATCTAAAAAACTGAGTGTAGCAAGCTCATTTTGAATTGCATTAATCATTCAGAATCTGAGTAGATGAGTAAGTGAAATAGTAAAGGAAAAAAAAGAAATTGCAACTGTTAACTGTGACCGGGAAGCGAGCTGCAGTAAAGACTTCCATAGTTTTTATTTCATTCTGTGATCTGGGATATCCTCTGCTATACACTGTCTCTTTTCCACAGGTTAATCTTTCTGCAAGATTATTCAGTTCTTGAGGTCTTGAGGGCCTATGGTAACCCTTTCTTTGATATAAGAAAAATACATCATTTCCTTCCTAAATCCAGTTCTTAAAAACTGGCACTGAAATACGTACAAAATAGGATTTGGGGGAGTACAGAGTATTTCACATTCACCTTTTCACCACAGTGAATGTCATTCTTATGCTGATTTATGCAGGAGTACATCAAAAGCATTAGAAATACTACATAATAATTTTAAAGTTAATCTACAGAATTACCATGAGGTCCACACTAGAATATCTGTTCCAGTCACTAATCTGATCAAACTTTATTCTGTCAGCTAGGTTTCTGTGTAAGCACACTTACATAACTAAAAGCTTCAATAAAACATTCCTGCTTCATTCTTACTACAGTGAAAAGGGACCGAATGAAAGCAAACATTATATACAAATATACACACACATACACATATATAAATATATACTGCAGCACTTAACCCAAAATATCAAGTTGAACACTTATTTTAAAGATTCAAATTATTTTCTTATTAATGGGCTCCTGAAAAAAATAATACTCTACATAAAAGCCACAATAATTCACCTTCGTTTTCTGAGACTTCTGAATCAGCAGTTTCTTCACTTGTCACTTCCTCCTCACTGCTATACTCTTCATACTCAGAATCCATAATTTCACCTTCCTCTGGCTCACTTTCTGTATCTATGGTTTTACTGTCATCTGTACATGTTCCAGTATCTGGCGTACTTTTCCTTGAATACAAATTTATATTGTCTGTAGACAGTGATTCTTTGGCTGTTACACTGTTTTGCATGTCCACGTCTGTTTTAGTTTTCTTTCTCGTGTTTGGAGATTCTTCTTCTTCAGCAGAATGTACTTGCTCCGTAGTGGAACAGCAATTCAGACTGTTAGCAGACTTCTGCTCTTCTGTGTCCAAATCCTGGAGGAGATTTATAGAAATCAAACTTGAGGAATGTTACGTTCTTTACAGATTGAGTTATTCCAAACTCTGCCACTAGCCTGAAATTGAAGTTTTGACTAACAATTATTTTCACTAGGAACAGTTAGGAAACAACTTCAAAATTCAAGAAAGTTTAGTGCATGCAGACAACAGACATTTCAGTAGGAACCTTTTCCACATTCTATCAAACATGACTAACATCTTCTACTTGGGAAAGTAGGACTGTATTCCTCTTCTTCTCTAACCTTTATTTACTCCTGTTTTCTCACACAAAACTTCAAGATCCTTGTCCTCACTTTTGAACTTGTACAATACCATCCTGAGTGTTTTCTAGGTTTGCTTTTACAACTCCTACTTTTCTTCCTCTCTTTTCTTCTTAAAAAGACTTCTTGTGAGTCTTTTTAAACATCCTTAGTTGATCTTCATCAGATCTTCCTCCTGCTTTTATCTTCTCATTTCTTTTTCCATAACGGTCCCAAACACTTGGAATGCTTGGCTAGTGACCTTCTCTGTCTCTTCTCAGAACCGCAACTTTAACAAAACCATTCACTGAAACACTTTTGCCACTGTACCACATACATATTCGTTTACTGTAGGTTCTTCCATCACCACATGAGCACGTGAGCAAAGATGAGAGTGGGGAGCAGGGAATGAGAAGGCGGAGGGAAAAAAAAAAAAAAAAAATCCTTGAACCGTAAAGAAAATCTCTTCAGAAAGACTCAAGTCAATTTTGCCAGAATGCCGTAAAAATTTAGTTCTCAATTGACTAACCCTGACAAACATCTCTTTAAAAAAGGAATTAAGTGACTTTAAGAGTTAAATAAAAAACTCAAATTTTATTATTTGCTATCTAGAATTTAGAACAAGTACAATCAACTGTCCTGAATAGTAGAAATACAATAAATAATAAATGGCAGATAAAGCAAAAAGTATTCCTGACTTCCCCTGCCCCTGCCAATTGCAAAACATTCCACAGATGTGGAGTCTACATGGCACTGACACACATGAATTAATGCGAACATCAACCACTAAGATATAAAAGTTTTCTCAATATACCAATATAAAATATACATTTGACCAAAACTGTAAAACCTTATATCCATGGTACAGCTTTGAGACAAACATGAAATCTCTTCTCAGCTCTATAGTCAAGCCACTCAATGGCACTTACACTGTGGTTTTGAAACACTTTGAATAAGACAGCAGATTCTCATTAACAATCAGCAAACACTGAAAAGCCTCATAAAGTGAAAAACTACCAACCTGCATCACTCAAATTTGCTTAGGGTTTCTCTATCATCAGTAGCCCTCATACCTGAACACTGTATAGTTACAATAATATTTGCAGAGACAGAAAAATAAGACAACTGTCCACATTTTTATGTTAAGTGATGTAGCAACCTAGCCAAAAGTAAGATTGCACAGCTCATTCATGTCAGATACCCTCCGGAATTTTTTCTGACAAACTAAATTATACAACTCTTACCATGGATCTTTTCTACTGTAGTTTTCTTTGTTTATATCCTTTAGTTGCAATGAACTTCAGATCCTTACTAGTCTTACCACAGTGCTCTACAATTCTGAATGTAGTTCTCTCTGTAATACTGTGAGCCACTGAGGTATTAATAATGTAGTATAAAACCAGAGAATCTATGTGGTCTGCCCAAATCAAATGATCGTGACAAACAGTAGATGACTGACATACTGACATCCAAATAACACTGCAGCCACTCAGTTTTTCTCCACAGTGGATTAGGTAATAATGATTATTTTTGAACACGTTAGTGTTCAAGTTACAAAGTAAAAGAATGTGTCAATTGTTTCAAAGCCTTGCTACTTAAAAATAGGCAATACTCTTTTTCTGTTCTGGGATGAAAGCTGCAATTCTAAGAAGCGTCTCTGTAAATGGATCAAAGTCTATATATCACTCTACCAATACAGCCATCTAACCTGTTCTCAGTAGTTTCTAGATTGTGTTATAATCGACTCTTGAAAAGAAACAAATCGTCTTGTGATTTATTAACAAGATACAAGATACCTTTTGCTGATACAAAAGGTAATCTTTACATTCCCCATCTTCTGAAGAAATTGTATCCTTAGATACCTCAAGCAAACAGAACAAAAAGACTCTACATCTGTGTAAAAGGCAAACAGCAAGTCAGCACAGGAGGTAATTATTTGCCCATTTAATTAGGGTAAGAAAATTTTACTGAAGTTCTAACAGCAAGCACAGATAGTTGCATTTAAACCAATATGAACAACATCAGAGCTGTTACAATTCTGAATTTACTAATTCTCCTATTGAAATCAACCAACTCAGGACATTACTGTTGACTGAAATTTAGCAAAAGACACATGAAGTGGCTGAATTGCTGCATAATATAGCTCTTGTTTAAAGATGTGAATCTGCAGAATGCAGATTCCTTGAAGCCCTTTTTCATTATATATGACTTGCAGTACTAGTGCAGAAGGTATGTAGCATGCAAGTCTAACTATGGAAATGGCAGCTAATAACTTCCCTCCATACTGCCACTGCTTAGTAAAAGGAAGCAGCAGTAAACAGGACACGCTGTGAATAAAACCCTGAATGATCCAAAAATAAAAGCATTGCACTTTTTCCTGTCTGAGGATATTAAACTCTTCTTCCCAAATTCATCGCACATCACAAATACTATGCAAGTCCATGCTCTTCTAGCATTCTTATTACACCATAATACTAGGCACATGCTTTTCTTTTACCCTGTTTTGCCTAATACATCTAAATCATTAGTGGGTCTACCGTGATAGCCTCACGTTGGACAGGGATCACCTTTGCCCAGCTCAGATTTGAATAATTGGAGAATTCTGCTGAATATCATCACACAATCTCTGGCTTTTCATTAACACAGCATGAGAGAAGAGGAGCAACAAGATTAATCTGCTCCACAATAAACTATTTCTGAACTGCAGAATGGAGCTGATGTACAGCTATATGCTCCTGGCAAAGATGCAAGTGAAATCTGGGGAGGAATCATCCCATGTACCATAATGCACTACAGAATCTGGGGTCCTGATGGACAAGTTACACATACACCACCAACATGTCTTCATGTTTTTCTTTATTATGGCAGATCTACATATATTTTCACACATCTCTTCAGCATGTCTACACAGTACACTACTGAAGTTTGAAGTTCTAATCAACATAATTGGCTCAGTTCTCACAAATGCACTAACTGTATTATCTAGCACAACTGAATTTATACAAAATCTATATAAATGCAACTCTTCAGAAATGTCTGAAAAGTTTGTTGCTTCTTAGCTTTGCTTAAGTTCAGATGATTTAAATGAATGTAACAAGCGTTTTTAGCACTCTCATTGAAAGGGCTAAATGTATTTAGCACCAAATTTCTCATTTTGAAATACTAATCTGAAACTAAGTGTTTTACTACAGAAATACTTTCAAAAAGTTTCAAAAGGGTCTCTCCCTTCCTTGATAGTGCTATTTTACAGGCACTCCTGTTACTGTTTTCCAGCCTATACAAAGCAGGAATTTCCAAAGCAAAAAACAAATAAACAAAATAAAAGCATGAAAACAAACAAACAAAGCCTATAATAGAGTAAAACTCCTCTTGTTCTATCACAATGGAGCTATTTTATCTAAGGGCAGGCAACTCTGAATTACAAGAAACACAGATTTGCCTTGTCTAAAAAAGAACTAAATTAGTCGAGACACTTGATATTACCACAGTGAGCTAAATATCTTTTCCCAGATATTATAGGACACCAAAGTCTTCTTCAGATGTTTTATTCATACAATATTTCAAATATGGCAGAAACTACTTCTTAAATGAACCATTTCAACCAAAAAAAGCAAAAAGTTTAGTAATTCTTCTACGTAAACAGTTATCTAAACATTAACTATGATTTTTTTTAATAAATATATCAAGGTTAAAGGTAAACATCCACAGACTAATGTGTTTGGTGTCTCAACTCTACCTTCACCAGAAGCTGCCAATCCAAAAGAAGAAATCTTCAGATTAGCCATGGTTTCTGTCAACTGACGTACCTAAAGATGGGATGAATATCAGCAAAAAGTAAACTACATGATTAAAAATAATAATTAAAATAATAATAACTGCTTCAAGACTTTCAGCGGAAATACTACTCGAAAAGCCTAATCTCTCATAAAAGTAGTGAATTTTCACCAGCCTACAGGAATAAAATTTATTAGACACTAATTCAAAATTAAATTGTTCATACCGACTTAAAATCATTTATGGAAAAAAAAAAAAAAGCCATCGATGAAGCCAGAAGGCTTCAACAATTTTGCTACATATTTCTAAAGGTTCCACATATCAACTTCGATGTATATTTCTGAAGTCCCATTCATTCAATTAGGGCTAAATAATCATCACTTTTACACACAAACTTTTCTTCAACTTGCATGAAAACTCTGATTCTAGTTATTAGCCCAGAGATCAAATTATCATTTATGACATGTCGTGTGGTCACTTTTTTTGAAAAGCTGTCCTTCCCTCCATTTTTCCTTAAGTCTTTCAAGTTAAGATATTTAAAGTTTTTCATCTTGCCACAGACAAATTATTACCACCTTCAAAACCTTCTGACCTACCACTATAAAAAGAAATTTCAACTGAACTAAAATTTCTAAAGTATCCAACTGATCCCCCTCAAGTGAGCTGAATGAAGCAACTTTAATGAGTCAATTAATATTCCAGAATGGTTTGTATTTTAACTTTATATTTCTTTTGTCAATTATGGAAGAAGGACGGAAAGGAAGGAGAGAAGGGCTTGGGCAAAAGTATGCAGAAAAGCATTTCAATATATACATACTTGACCTTAAAATATTACAGAAAAATAACTTCTAAATTTTTGTCTCTGGATACATTTAAGTGATATAATAACTAGCATGAACTAATTAACACCTTTAACAATACCAGTCAGAAGTGGACAATAACAATATTGCCAAGAAATACCATGTATCTAGAAGTGTACTATGCAGCTAACAAACTATTTTTCAGTTTTATAGCTGAAAAATTCTTAATATCAGGGCACTATCTTAACTTCTACTCTATTTTAACTTTTATTCTAAATTGAATAAATTAATTTCTTAATGAGATAAACATCAAGAATAATTGTTTTAAATTTCACTTTGTGGTTTCTTTTTCAAGCTAAAGGCAGCCTTGTTTCTTACTATGACACCATCATCCATTTGATTTTCTTGTTATTTCATTGATCAAACAGATGGAATTGACAAAGTACGCAATTCACCATCGATAAAACACATCATAAAAAGTGGATGTTTACCTCCTACCTTATGATAATGCAAACTTCACCCAAAAGATTTATTTTGTTAACAAGATTATTTGCATAAGAATGGTCTACAAATACAAAAACAGCTCAGGAGGAGTAGCTATTTGCAGTACAATCAGACAATACAAGCGTAAGGTAACAGGATTCCAGAAAGTCCTGAATGTTAATTACTAGGTCAAAGCAATGCCACAGGACTTTTCTAAATATACTTTGAGATTTAGGTCAATATGTAACAGTTCATTACAGAACTAAAATTAAATGCCTTATTACTTGCATAAGACAGAGGCTTGTTCATACAAGTCTTCCATTTTGTAGCCTTAAAGAAAGCAAGTTACATTCTGTATTTGTGATGCCTTTAAGACTGGTGAAATAATTCTGTACTTGTAGGCAGCAGACACTAGGTACAGAACACAAATATTGGTAAAAACCTCTAGAACCTTATTAGCTCCCTCACATAGGTCTAAAGGATTGCTACACTCAGTTGCTGCTGACTATCCACCTCAAGATTTCAAAAAGGAATGGTCCACTTAAGGGAATTTCTGCTCTGAAAGCACTTCATCGGCCACAAACTGATTCATTATGGATTTAATGAACAGTAACCTCTATCCACATAACTTTCCTTCACTAATTCTTCATATAAAAAAACTCACTTAAAAGAATCTTTTAGAAAGCCTAAATTTCTGCATACTTTTTTTGAACTCTCCATTGATGTTCTGCAACTATTTAATAAGAAAACCTGTACACTAAAATAATTATTTCCTATTTCAACCAATCAGCTTGGCAAAAAGTTTTAGATATGGAAGCCCTGCCAACTGAAGAAGCCAATATATTTGATTAAATCTTAAGTAATAAAACAGATTTGCAGAAGATCACTAGATGAATTTGATTCAACATTGATAACACTGTTCATCAAGAAAACATTGCTTGAATCTTAATAGGTGTGCAACAACAGAAATTCTGCTATTTAGGAGTGAGCAATACGCAATGTTTTACAGGCCACTCAACTATGCAATATATGGCATGCTTTCTTAGCAAAGAGAGGACAACAGATACAGAAAATAACACCTTCCTAACTAAAAATACAAGTTAATTACAGTGAGCATTTATTCGTTAAGATGTACAGTTAACTCACACTAAGGAGCACAAAATGCCTGAAATAAAATATCAATAGAAGAGCATAATACGAAAAGAACCAAAATTTCACAGACATTTTATCAATCCCAGTGATGTAAAAAAAAAAAATACAGTAAAACAGCATTGAAACGAGCTTTGGAATACATAGTCACAAAGAATTTGTTTAAAAACAATTATTTTATTCAACAAACAAATTAAAAAATAAGACATCAGGGCAACAGTGAATTGTTGACACAAAACCAGTAATATTTAAAACTTAAGTCCACATGCTAGCATAATTCACCTTAGCATTAAAGAGTTTCACTAACACAGGAATGTAAAGATCGAAATAGCACTGAAACTGTTAACAGACTCCAAGTCTAGGATTCCACTCTTAATCATTCAATGGAAAAGTTATTTTAGCGCTTTTGTGTTAGGGTGTGATTTTAACTGTGCTTTAGCATCCTGTTGCACAAAATTCAAAGACAATCAAAAAACAAAAACCTCAGTAAAGCTTAACTTGCATTATGAAAAAATAGGTTCTATATTTCATATCTTTTACAGTTACCTTAAAATCATTTGAGGTACTCCACTCAGGATCTTTTCTTTTCTTCTTCCCTTTTTTATCCTTGGCATGTTGGGTACCAGAAGTCTGATAGGACTGCAGATCCACTCGTGAATGAAACTGGTATCGGCCACTTTCCACATCACAATAGTAATAAATTCCAGTTGCTGGATCATAATACAGTTGATTTGCCTTTAGAAGAAAAACAAAGATCCACTATCTGGCATTTATGTAATTGTATTTCTTTCCTACAACAAGGAACTACTTGCCATATGTACTCATCTAAATTACCTATTTCTTGCGTTTTCTCTCAAGATATTTTTTTTGCTGTGGAGAATTCACACAGGTTCAACAACTTGCCTTTTAAAAATTAGACACATCTTTTTAGCTCAAGCTCTCGATTTTGTGACTTACACAGAAACTCAGTAAATTTCTGCAGTATAACATTAATTCGTATATAAGAACACTAAATTTAAAATCTAGAAGATAAAGAATCAGATAAAAGCTTATCGTTCCATTTTTAATTTGATTTAAATTCAGAAACTCTAACAAACTTTCCTTATAGTTGCCTTCATTATGATATTTGCTTCTCTGTTCTTACCAATTTTCATTGCTTGGACATTTGCAAAAGAGATTTTTTTTTTCCCCCCACTGTATTTTGAGCAAGATATTTACCGAATTATAATAGAATCCAGTGCTGTGGTCATAATACAATCCTGTATTTTCATCATAAATAAAACCAGTCTGTGAAACAGCAGCTTCTGCAGCAGCTCTCAGACTCTCTGCCAATGAACCCTCCGGTACTGAAGTATCTTCTGCTTCCTAAGACCAAAAAGAAATTAAATTTTCATCCACAAAGAAAATATCAAACGGTTTAACCAACAAGTATGTAGAATATTCTATTTTAAATAGAACAAATTAACACTATGAATTTAGATTGTTTCAGAGAATATTAGAAGGAAGTTTAACTCCAGCTGTAATTCACTGACAAGCTCCCACTGACTTCAGTGGGACCAGAGATGTCATCCTCAGCATTTAATGTTCAGAAGGAGTTCATGTCACAACTAAACACACTATATTCCTTTATTTTTCTAAATTAAGTTTCCACTATCAGTTTCATTTTAGTTGCTACAAGCTGAATTGCAAAAAAAAAGCCAAGTGAGCAGGATAAATTGAAGGCTCAACAGCAAAAAATCAATTACCTTCTCCTTACTTGTTGCCCCTTTGTATCAATGGAAAGGAACAAACAAACAAAAATAAGAAAGAGTCAGTATGGCCATATTAAACAAAAAAATGGTTGGTAAAACCATGCCATGCTTTCAGTGTTTCCAATCGAGTAGTATAATCTATGTTTTCTTAGAAACACAGAGAAAGCTTAGACATAAATATTAATGCTATCTAAACCATAAACTAATTCATCCACATACTACACGAAAAGGGCTTTTATCAGCAGCTTAAAGATCGATGCTCAGATTTGAGCATAAAAACAAGAATTAGAGGCAAGTTATTTATGCAATCCTACAAACAACTGGGAGTACTGCTGAAAAATTAACGGACTAAACATCAGTGTATTAAAACAACTACAGAATGCTTGTTAACATGTATGATTTCTTTAAAAAACACTTAAACTAATCAATTTTATTCCATGGGTATGAATGTCCTTGTTCTAAATCCAGTGCTGCTAGAACACCGTAATCAAAGATGGAGAAGCTAAAGGAATGAAAATAAAGGTGGTTTTCTCTATTTTTTGGGGGGTGGGGAGCGGGAGGCCACAGCCTCCCAAAATTCTGCAGTCTTTAGCAGTGGCAAATGCTACCCACAGCTTTGTTAAACTGCACACTTTCAGACAACTACTCTCATGGAAAAGCTCAATAACAGTATTTGGTACTGACAAAATATAATGAAAATATACTTCAGAGCATGTAGACATTCTTAAACTTCAGAACTAATCTTACACTCAGAACATTATAGGAGAAAAAAGTTCCAAAGCACCAAGGAAGATGCTCATTTGCAACTGTTAGTGTAAAAGTATAACAAAACAAAAATAAAGCACAACAAAACAAAATGACATCAAAACCAAAAGCGTATATGTTAAATGAGAAATATAAAGTAGTGCCTTCAAAACCTGTAATATCCCAAACAGCTTTATGACCTGTGAATTCTGGATAAAGTTTTCCTCTTTTCCACATTCAGCATCTTCAGTGTTATCCGTCTCTAAAGGAATGCTCCCAGCTGCCTCTGATTCTTCTGCCACCTTATGTTCAGGGCCTTCAGCCCCACGATTGTGCTGCACCGGTAGTTCAGATGTACAATTTTGAGTATCAGTGTTGTAATAATTTCCATAGTAATAATAATCTGCAGAAAAAAAAAAAGTTACACAAATTAGCAAAGCAGTATTTTACACAAGACAACTTAAGCATCCTAAAACTTTATCTGCAAATATATGCAAATGTATTCATATAATTAGTCTAACCAAAATCAATTACTAGACAGTGTCACCAATTTTCATACATTTTACTTCTGCTGAACAAATCAAATCTTGTTTTAATATACTGGTGAAAAAAAATGGTGGAAACTGGTAAAACAGAGTTACGTAATTCCTTTCTCCGCTCTGCAAAAGAGATCTTAAAGAATAATACTTAGAGGACAGAATTCCACTGCACTATACAAACAAGTAAAAACAAAACAAAATAAAAATAAACAAAAAAAAAATTGTAAAAAAAAGTTGTAAGCAACTGTAACATGAAAGTGTCACAATCGTGGAAAGTGAGAGTGAGACCAGAAAGAGAAACAGACAAAAGGGAGGAAGAGTAAACAAATTCAAATTATGAATTCCCATAAAAAAAAAAAAAAAAAAAAAGGAACTCAGAAACTCAAGTGCAATAAAGAATGCTATCAGATTACTATGGCATGACTCTTGCTACAGTCCATGCTGGTCATACGTTTTCCATATTCTTCTCATTTCTTTCAAAAGCATAAGTTTCAGTTCAAGATATGCAAAACCAAAGGCAGTCTGTAAAAATGCACCAGTTTCGCCAGCAAAATCAAAAAGTTAGTCTGAAAGCACTTTCCCAAACTATGCAGGGATATCACATAAGCACAGACAGGGAAATAACAGAGGCTTCAAAGAAAAGGCATCAACCTGAACTACAGTGTCAACAAAAGAAAAGCAACAGCTACTCTTGTAACAATATACCAGTATTTCATGACAGAAGCTCTAAAACACCTGGCTTGGGTTTTAAAGCTTGTATAAAGCTATGGAGTTTGATGCAGTCTATAATAGTGTGAATTAAAGCTAATTTTATAATAGAAACAAACAGGGATTATCAGCTAACGGCACTTTTCCAGGCACCCATCTGAAGCAATTACTCTACCTGTTTCTGACCATGCAGCGTATTCGTCTGTCTGTACTTCTACACTAGATGTATCCTTCTTCTCTCTATTCTGGACTTTCTTAGTGAGCTCTTCAATCTGAAAGAAGAACAACATGTTGCATAGCACAAGAGTACGTTCCATTGGTCTGTGTCAGAGAAAAACACCAGACAATCAGACAAGAAATAGTTTCTCCACAGCTATTTTTGCAGATCTGTTTCGTGGCAGTTTTCCACATGAATGGTAAGCCTAATGACAAACATAACTTCTACGTACAAAGGGAAAGCAAAGACAATCAACTAAAGCAAATACATGTGAGAAAAAGCAAACGAATATCAGCATGAGAAGAGCCAAGTTGCAGAGCTGAATGTGAAGTGGGAACCCACGCTGCGCAGTGAAGACCCGCGACACTCGGAGCACGAGGCAGCAGCTTCGACAAGACTCGCAACGAGCACGAGCCGCCGATGTGCCCCCTCGCCACGGGCCCCCGCGGGGTGGCTCTCCCACCCTCGCCTCTTCTCCCCGCACCTCCCTCCGTTCCGCCCGCTCCTCCCGGGCCAGGACCCCGAGGGGGCTGCACAGGGGTACGGGACGGACCTGCCTCCGCAGCGCCTCGCCGTCGTCCCGCGCCTCACGGTAGCGGCGCTCAGAGCGGCCCAGGCGGCGCCGCGCCCGCTCCAACTGCCCGCGGCACGAGCCCAGCTCCGCCTCCAGCGCCACCACCCGCTCGCGCAGCTCGCGCAGCTCCGCGCCTGGCGGCGAGGCC
>VWPW01007526.1:58335-131368 GCA_013389825.1 Crypturellus undulatus
CCATGGCCCCCGCGCGCCCCGCAGCACCGGCCCCGCCGAACGGCCGCACCGGCCCGCGCCGCGCCACCCGGAAGGACCCCCGGCCGCGGGAAGTGGCGTCACGGCGCACAGGCGCCTGGCTCCTGCCTTGGTTGCTACGCGACGCCGGAGGGGCGGGGCCGCGGGAGGAGCCTCTCGGGCTCGCAGGGGCCGTTGGGGTCGGGGAGCCGCCGCCGGGAGGAGGTTGGGGGTCGCCCTCGCCCTTCCCCTTCCCCTGCGTATTCATCGGGTTGCCTCCGAGGTGCTTTGGAGGCCGCATTTAAGGGCAGGCGGTTACTCTCTGAGAGCGCTGTGTGATTCTGGGTGGTGTCCCGTGTTGATGCGAGTGTGGCACCGCTTCAGGGCAGGAGGAGTTCAGAATCGCGGGGCAGCTGTCCCGAGCGGCGGTAACCGGCGTCTGCGGCCGCTCGGAGCACTGGGTGTAACCAGCATTTGCCGGCGGTTCGGTTGCTGGACGCTTGTGCCTGCCCTGTGCACGGCTCTGCTGCTGGGGTTGGTGCTGCCCTAGTCACAGACCTTGGCTGGGCTGTGCCCTATGCCAAGGGACAGCATATTTCTTACTTGCTAGTTTTCTGTGTGATTTCTCAGCCTATGGTGTGAACAATTTTTTCATATCCTCACTAGAAGCTGCAACATCCTGAAAATATTTTGATTTTAGCCCCCTTAGCAGCGTTCTAGATTACTGCATCAAACCTGTGTAAAGAATTGCAGTTTTCCACTCCTGTATGCATTTCTAATCCTGGGTTTGCTAGAAGGAGCTGCAGAGGATTCTTGGACGTTTCCCCACAGCCACACCTGGATATGGTAACTCTGAAGTACCTCACTGAGCGGCTTTTTAGCTGTGCTTAGTCTCTGACGAAAACAAAGCTTCCTAATTGCTGTATGCAGCAGTAAATATTGCATCCTTTGTCACTTTACATGTTACTGTAGAACCAATAAATTCATTGCAATATTTTTAAAAGTTGGAACAATACTGGAAACAGTGAATTTATTGCAAATATGAGGCCAAGTCCTGCTAGCTGATATGTCACTAGTAATGCAGTAGCCTGTAGGGGGGCATATTCATTCACTCTCTCTATTGATTTTTTTTTTTTAACTCTCTTTATTGTTTTTTTATTAATTTTGGCCTTTCCTCACTCTCTGCTTCTTGTAGAAATGAAAGATGCTGTAAGAGAACAACAGCTCCTGAGTTCGCAGCCTGCAATGATGCAGCCTCCAAGCCACAGCCACGCTTCTCTTTCCTGTTTTTCAGCTACAGGAAAATACAGAGCACTCCTTAGCCTCTCAAGTTTTGTTCTCAGCACTGAAAACAATGATTATTTTTGCCACTGCCACCTAGCCAGGCACTTCTGGAATGTTTTAGTTTGTTCAGCACCATGCTGTTGCCTATGAAGGTGTGATAGCAACTGAGACTCAGAAAGTTTAAGTCTAGACCTCATGGTTACATGAGCAGACTTAAATCTCACACAGCTCTTCTGGAGAGCAGGTAACACAATACTTTTAGTCTACGAGTTAGAAGCTCTGTAGTGCTATTTATTAACTGCAGCGGCTGAAAGATGACTCCTGTTCAATAAATAATAAGCCACAAAGCCCGCAAGCTGGAATATCTGTGTGTTGCAGTGTTATTTTAACATGAACACTACTTTTAACTGCAAAGGCAGCTGGGTCATGCGTTGAAGCACAGCTCACTAAGTCATGTTTTGTCCTGAAACTGCCAGGCTCCAGAGGGTGACCTACAAAAGCAGGCAAGAAGCAAGTCTGCAGCTCTTTACATCCTAACTGAAAGGAAATAGGTAGGAGACGTCGTTTCCCTGTTTTATAGCATTTCTGTACAAAAGGATAAAGCTCCACTATGGGCAATAGGCCTTAAGAGGTGTTAAAACCTAAAGCATCATTTCGGTCTTGCGTTTTGCTCCTCCATGGTGACTCACTGGTGACTCAGTCTGGCCAGCTGAGAATCAGTGTATTTGCTGTGTCACACCTGTTTCATTTCAGGTGATTCTGCTGTCTGTATCCAGATGTTTTTACTTACAGCGTATACACAAAGAAGAGAGCTGAGCTGAAGGAGCACCTTCCAGCAGTGTAGGAATTTCATCCACCCCTTTGTATTGAACTGTGTTCAGTGCAATGAACTGCATTATCATTTATTAAAAACTAAAAACTTGCCTGATGACTGGTCTATGAGCTACAAGTTGTAAACTCCATTTTAAAAACAATGGACCATAAAGTTTAAGCAGTCAAAAGAGATCAAAAATGATACCAGCAGTTAAAGCAGCCTGTGCTCATAATGGTTTACAGCAGCTGGAAGCTGAGGTGTCGGAGGGGAGCAGTGCCTCCCTGCTCGCTGGTGAAACGCGTTCAGCCACGCTGGCTGCCACCACGAGCTGTTCTTGGGCTTGTCCTGCTGCCAGACCGTGGCGGAAGGGCATGGTGGGAGATGGGTGAAGGAAGGGGATGTGCAGATGGTGACCTGCGCGCGGCAGGAAGCCCTCAGGGAGGAGGAGGTAGCAGCTGTCACCAGGGCCAGGCAGACACGTGAACTGGTGAGTGTGTCAGACGGGGCCTACAGCCCTTCTCTGGCTCTATGATAAAGGCGAGGCCTGCCCTGCCACCATGGCCACTGAAGCCAGGTCCCTGTTGCGTGTGGTCTTGCTGCATGCTGTTGTGGGCTGAGGAGCTGCTGTCACAGCTGCCAAGCACGCTTGCTGCTCCCCCAGGGTGGCACAGTGGTGTTTGTGAGCACAGGTGGTGTCCAAAGCCTCCCCGTTAGCGGGAAAGGAGGGTTTCAGACACTGGGGCCTTGGCAGCCCAGGGGCAGGACGAGTGGAAGGAGGCTGACATGGCCTGCTGGAGACAGGGACAACACGGCTCTTGATCAGAGGTCTGCCTGAGGGAGGATGCCCAGCACAGCAGGCCTGCCCAGATGGGCTCTGGGGTTCTCAGAAAGTGCTGATAATGCACTTGGCTGCTGCTTGCTTCTAGTCTCGCAACAACATGAGGGTTCTCCAAAAAGTATTGTCCAACTGGTGATGACAGGCCTTGAACTGTGTTTTTTCACGAGGAAATTGTCCGAAGTTTCCCTTGAACTTAAAGGCCCTTTCATCAGCACATCACATTTTATCAGCCAATGTTATGTACCAAGTTAGGTGCCCCGGCAAGTTGTTTCAAGAAGTAATATTACTGCATACAACCTATGCACTCTTCTTAAGGAGTACTCAGCTATAGGGAAAAGAGATGAAAGGAGAAAAACAAAAAAAAAACAAGCAGTTCCAACCGTGACTTTGTAGAGCTCCCTTATGAGTTGTGTTTCCCTATCTCTTTGAAGATGAATTGGAAAAGGAAAATAGCTTTTACCACTAGATGGCGTTTAAGGATTGTTTTTCAAAATAGAAACCACAGCTGTGAAAACCACCTAACCCAGACTGGATTCCTTCCTCTTCCCACACACCTGGCTTGGGCACACATCCAATTTACCAATACCATAAGGTTCATCTGAAAGAGCTGTGGAAGCCTACCTTACACTCCTTATCCTTAGCAATGTTTTCTTAAACAGCAGGGCAAAACAACACTTGCAAAATAGTAAATCTTGATTTTTTCCAGGCAATTGGTATCGGAGGCAGCACTGGAAATGGCTAGTTGCTGAGCCAGTCTGACCTAAGGGATCCCAGCATAATGCCAGGCTAGCCTTTTCCTCTGTAGTAGTCGGTATCCTGGAGCAAGGAGTCACTTGTGTCTAAGGGGGAGGCTGTTTCTTCGTACCCTCCTCCTCAGGGTGGAGGATTGCTGCTGCTGATGCCTACATCTCTAATACAGTAGCTGCACAGGCAGCTTAACACAGGCACCAGAGCTAGAACACTCTTCTCTGAGCTTGCTATTGCTGTTGTCAGTTGCAAAAGGAATAAATATGGGTGCCACCTTCTTACGTCCAAGTTACGGAGTCGCTCATGTTTCCACACTGCAGCCTGAGCAGCAGCTCATCTCGGGCGGCAGGTCCTTGCTCAGAGCTGTGGCCGGGAGTCCCAGACACCTACACGCGGATAGATATGGGTTGCAGGAACAGCCCTGGCCTGACCTCCTGGGTTTAGATGCCAACTCTGACCCCACGTTTTGTGAAGGGTTTGTTCTACTTGGTTACCGTGGCATAAAGGCTGACAATGCTTCACTTAGCAGTTACAAATAAACTCTGGCAACTTCTATCAGTTACAAAGGAAAAAACAGACTAACTCAGGTTAAGTGTCACAGTAGCAAATCTATGTTGTTCTCCTCTGAAGAGGGCAGAGTTCGATATCTCGGATTCACACAGGAGATCCCAAAATAAAAAAAAAACAATGCCAAACTGTTAACTATGCCAAAACTGTTGCATCTGTCCCTTTTTGAGATGCTGCAATCTGCCCTAAAGATGAGACCACTGGCATAGCTGCTCACTTTGCCATACCCCTTTATCAGTGGAGCAACAGGAGGGATTTTTCTTTCCGGTCTTGTGGAATTACGTAACAGCTTCCAACATCTGTGGTACGTTTGCTCCAAAGGAAACGCTTTCCCTTGCTGCCGTTCCCAGGCATCCTCACACCATCCTGCTGCCATGTGCTCCCTTTGCACATCCACTGATGCTCACCCTGCTCCAGAGATCAGTGGCCTCCCGCTCAGCTCTGGCAAGCCTTAAACCAGCATCACACTGCATAGACACCCGTTGTTTGCCCACCTGCTCTGCAGAGGGTCTTTCTCTTCTGGGCCATGCAGCAGGAATCAAGAGAACCGTGGTCAATACAGAAGAAGAAACTACCACAAAGGCCATTCCCCGCCATGAGACAAGTGGCTCAAAGCAGACTGCAACCGTGCCAGTTTTCGGGCGATACCTGGAGGAGAAAGCATGCCCGCCTCTCCTGATGGTGGCATGGTGTGCTGTGAGAGCACGGGGGCCTTACCTCTACTTGTGTCTGTAATAGTGCAAATATTACCTACATAAACCTGCACTCTCCCCACTTCACATATCCGGATCATGCAAACAATTAGATCATTTTTAAGTCTTTGTTTTAGTGAAAAAACAAAATGAACTAAGAAATAGTAGGCAGTGCACAGTGTAAGGACAAGCGTGAACTTTAACATAAATTGTAAATGGATTATAATTAAACATCTCTCCTCAAAGGATTTTTTTTCTTGCAGATACACTCCCTTTAAAACAAATTGCATCACTGTGGCAGTAAAACTAGAAACAGTGTGGTGAGAGTAGATATGAAATATGATTAGAAATATTTACCAACAGGTTGAGTAAATCGGCAACTTTTGGTAGTTGTATTTAATAAGAAATTTTATAGGTGTATTATCAGTTACTTAAAAACTGACTAGAAGTTGTCATCAGGAAATTCCTGCAGTCATTAAAAAAACATGGAAGGATGTATGTAACTATTCATATCACAATGTATTACGTTGAGGCTATAATTAAAAGCAAATCAGGTACTTTTGTTTTAATAGAGTATGGTGTGTGAATTGCATGATTTTTGGATCCTGGAAGCCTGCTGAGGTTATTAAAATAACCTGAGTAATTTTACTATCTGAATAAGAACCAGACTGGATTTAATCTAGTTAAAAGAAAACATAATTATTCTTCAATTGTTATTATCAGTTATGAGAGACTACAATAAGATTCCAGTAAAACTCATTGTGTCCAGGCTGTCAGTGGTTTCAGTATGAAACCACATGTAATTCTACAGTTCTTTGGTTAGAATGATAGGAAAATGCATTTGATTTTTATCTAAGATATATTTTATTTTCTTTGGCAAAAAATACTGTCTTTACTATTTTTGGAATAAGTAACATTCAGAGCTGCTGGCTTTTAGCTGTTTATCTTTCTCGACAGTCTCTTGCGTCTGCTTCATTCTTTACATCCAGAACAGACTTAGGAAGGCTGGAAAGGAACAAAAGTTTTATCAAATAAGCAATGTTCTACACGAGATCCTGTTCCCAATTATGCCCCAATGGTTTTCTTATGGCTTCTCTTGGGGCTGATATATCCTGGAAGAGATTGTTCGGAGTGCAGTTTATCAATCCAATCTTTCCTGTGAAATGAAATTATTTGGTGTAAATGTAGGTAGATATCTTTCTTGCAGAAACTTGTATTGACATTTAGCGAGAGCTGTATTTGTACATGTCAGATACACATGTACACATCTAGGAGGATTTAGTGTAATTATTATGCAAAATGCAGTTTTTGAGTCATCTTACCTACAAAGAGACATCCTTTTTTTTTTCTGTAACCCTCATTAGAAATATGTCTGTCATTTTTCTCAGATATTCTACCAAGTTCTAAAACAGAGCATGCCAAATGTTTCTACCAAGGAAGACACAAAGGAGGTGTAACCAGGGAGGTCCCACACTGAGGACGCACCTTACAGAAGGTCAATAACTGCCTTCAGCTCCCCTCAGGAAATGCTGCCGCAAAGCAGGACAGCAGAGGTGCACCAAGGGGTGCAGGAGTTTCGGAGGGATTGTTCTGCAGGTGGTGTGGTGGCTTACTTTTTCCATTGCCTTGTTCATATTAAAGAATATTTGGGAAGCCGCTAAGCAGGACCCTGTAAAGCTTTTCAAGCCTCTGAGTGTCTAGTTCTTCCTTTTCCTCAGAGGAGACACTTTATTTGCTATATCCAACACAAACTGAACATTCTTCCCTTGTTAGAATTATTTTGATAAAGAATAACCTACATGGTTTTCTACTGTGATATTCTCTTAAATCTTCATTGTGGTTTATGTATGTGCACGTAACACACGAGTCTTCCACAAAATTTCTGCTATGATCCTTGTCAGCTAAGAATATTATAGTTGCCATTTGCTAGCAACCATAATGAAACTCACTTTTTGAACTTGTTGAAATTCCAGAGGGGCAATTTTCAAGCCCACTTGAAGATATGTGTTTGCTCTGGATACTGCCTACAGATGAGACCAACTGGAATGCTGAATTCTTGCCATTATGGTTGTATTTGATACTTCATACATGACAACAAACCAATTTTAAAATAGTATAAAAACTCAAAGAAAGTCCAAGTTATATATATATGTATATATATATGAAGCTACTATCTCTTTATGATTTCTTTAATCTCCTATTCCTTGCTGCTAATGTTGACCAGGCTGATTCTTTCTTCGCTGTGGATGAAGCATAAACATTTCTAAAAGACAATATCCATACCTATAGCAGTGCTCATAATCCATCCAGCTGTTCACTTTACTAATACAGTAGTAGAAAAACATAATCCCACTCACTATTATGTCTCTGTTCAAATTACCTTTTAGTCATTAACTAATCAAAGCGTTGTAATTCTAGGAAAACTTCTATTTTTCTCCACCCAAAGGAAGGATTTAGGGAAGAACTCTCCTAGTACATTGCCAAGACGAAATAATCTCCTGTTCTCTGGTGACTATACTACAACTTTTCAGCTGAGAGGGGAAAATTTCCCTATGTTAGCTTGTTTTTTCAAGGCATTTTAATAATTATTTATCCTTTACCAGAGTGGCCACCAGGGACTGAGACAAGAAAATATTGCTTTACTCTGTGGACAATTTTGAGAGGGAAACTGGGTAAGCATAATTTTAACAGCTACAGTGCACTGGGGAAAAAAATACATTTGCAAACTGAAAACCCTCAAAGGTGCCAAATGCCCTACCTGTAGTAAAGGTCTGTGACTTCGATACATGCATCTGTGCTTAGCCACTCCACAGAGAAATCTGGAAAACCTGAGATACAGCTCTTTATTCCTTATAACTGAGCTACCCAGGCTGCTTTCTGCCACTGTGTGATGAAGTATCTTTCTGACCATTTTAAGCTTTCATGGCTCTAAACCTTCTGGTACCCTATAAGGTTGTTTGAAGAAGCTGGAGAGGGGCTGCCTGGCCACCCAGATGTGCTGGATTTTCAGGCGGGAGCTTTCATGGTGCCCACCACAGGTTTGGAGGTGCCCACCACATGTTCGGGTCCTCAGGAGAATGAGCACGGTCTCCCTCGCACCCGCATGGTGCATCACCACTCAGCACTCAGACTTACTGCCTGTTCTCTCTCCATCCCCTATAGGGAGGCTCAGGGCCCTGTTTGCTGTCTTGAGGGCCAGGCTCTACCTGTGAGCTGGGTGCTACAGGTAGTGACAACAGTCAGACCTGGTGGTGATGCTGGTACTATACAGAGGGAAGAAACAGCCTTTGCAGAGGGGACATCAGTTTTCTTTCCCGTGACAGCAGTCAGGGCAGCTGTGGCAGCCGAGATGGTGCTGGAGAGCACATTTACATGGCAAACAGGCAGAGCACAGAGTAAGCTAGTACCTTCCTCAGCACAGCCAGGTTCCATCCAAGCAACACCCTGAGCCCGCTGAGTGTCTGAGTTTCCCTTGGACATTCTGCCTAACAAATACAGTTACTGGGAAGAGGAGGTGGGAAGCATCCAAGGACCAACATAGGCTGCCAAGAGGTTCTACAGCGTCTCAGAGCTGCAGGATTTTACTGATACCATGGTGTGCAGAATCTAGTAGCTGAGACTCAAGCACAACAAGGCCATATGGCTGGACTCCAATCCAAGTATCTAATCTTCCTGTTCCATCTCTGACTAATCTAGTTTTTAAATTAAGAATTACAGTGTTCCTCTCCTCCCCTCCCCCATTTTTTTTTAATCCCAGACATAATAGACATAAACAGTGACTTACCTTTTAAAATAGGCAGGATATCCTTGCACAAACATGCTCTAGAGCTTCGTCCAGGGGATGGAAAAAAGGGACAAAAGAAAAGAAGTTATCTTGGAGCCCTTATTGATATACTTAAGAGAGTTAGTTGTTCCAGATGCCTGTAATGGTCCTAGTCCTGGCCGATCCGTAGCAACATAATTTAATCTGATAAAGCATCACACTAGGGCATCTGAAACATGTCTAAGGTGCAAGGTAATACCCATCACCCCTGCTAAACACTGTTCTTTGCAGCCACCACCAAAGCCGCTAACACAGAACTCACCACACACCAGAGAAAAATGTCCAAAAGCAAATCTTGTAGAAGAAAATCCAACACACATGAGCAACAGCAGTGATCTCCTTTCAATTGCACTTCTAATCAGATTAGAAAGCCCTTGGTAAATTATTGCAGACAGATGTGTGTCCTGCATTTACCTGCTGAGTTTTGCTGGTTCTAAGCATACTGTAGAGTTTTGCATGTTCCTTTTCCAAATATTAAATACCTTGAAGTTATATAAATGGATCATATTCTTTAAATTTTCCATATGTAGAACTGATATGCAGAAGTGGTGATATTCATGAACGACTGACATTCAGAGTTGTTCTGTAAATAAAACAGAAACTCTCTCTGTTCCCGTGTGCCCTTCATGTGTGTACTGAAGTTGCCCTAACTCCAGTGCTGGCTTTTAATAATCACTATTTGTCTCCAGTTTTCCCCGAACTTTTTAAAACCGAGCAAGATTCATCCAGCTATGATTTAGTTTGTCACTAAACTGTCTGAAAATAATTCTAAATGTGTCTCTGAGAGCTCTTTCCTGTCATACCTGACTGCAGTGCCTGAAAATATGATCATTTCTCACTGTACAGAAGGAGTCTTCAATCATGTTAAGTGCTGGCAAACTGTGCTCCAAGCACATGCTAGAGACAGCACAATTTTCCAAAATGAAATTGTTTGCTCCCTCCAGCTGATCGCCAGATCCTGGGCTATGAATTTTGAACCCAAGTGGTATTGCAGGAGATCTGAAAGGGTCTTCTGCCGCAGAGGCATAAGGCTGTCAGACTAACACAAACAGCATGTGGAAGAAGCCCCCAGTGCTACACCACACTGTCAGGGCTGAGAGAGCATAGTGCATGACCACTGCACACTTAGCAAGAGCCCCTGCTGGTCGAAGTAAGCTGTTCAGGATGTTCTAAGTCCTACTGAAAATATGCTAGAAATTCCAGCTCCACATTTATTTATTTTTTTGGATAGAAATGCAGAGCAATTCAAAATCTAGCTCTACTGTGATAAGTGGCAGACATTAAAGCTCAGGGCCCAACAAAGATGTTATTGGGCCTATAACTCATGGCTGTCTGCTTGATCATCTAGGCATGTTGATGTCCACCTGCCATACACTCCTTCCCGAGGCTGACATAATAAAAAGTTCTATAGACATCCTGGAAAAATCTGATCAAGCAGATGACCACAAAGCCATTTTCTCACACAATTTCTCTGTGAAATCCTTTGAAGTAAAGATTTTTAACTTGAGAGCCTTGGAGCATGCTTCAGATGATGTTTCCCTCAGAATCCAGTAAGGCAGCGTCTGCATTAGTGTGAGAAGGTTTTGGGGTGAAATGAACCATAAGATTGCCCCCAAATAAACATTCATCTTTACCTAGAAATGGCCTCATTACTCAGCAGGTCATACATTCATTACTGATTCTTGTCTCAATAGCTTGCCCAGTCACCTGGTGTTTTGGCTAAGCATTTTAGCTTTGGCAAAAATAGGTATTAGTGATTGGCCTTAATAGGGCCCCATTGTAAGATCTGATTGATTTGAATGTCGCAGAGTAACTGGGCCATCTAGAGCTGACCTTCCTAAAAATGTCAGCACAGCATGTGACTTTTGAAACATTTAGGTACTGCTGTTTTGATTAGTCATTTTATGACTGTATCCCTAAATCCGTCCATTCAGCCCTTTTTTGGCTTAAAGCCAATGCCAGCTGTTCAGGCTGGGAACTGCCTTCTCTTAGGAAGGCCAAAGAAAATGCTGATTTGTGCTGTTTGTTTCAAGCAAAGATCAGCAGGGGAGATTTTCTTCCCATCACGAGTGAAGGTGAAGTTGTGCATGACGGTCAGACCACTGCTGTAGCTTGTAATGATTCTGGTTAAATTCCCCATTGTGTACTTCAGTTGCAAGTTAAATTAAGATATTATACAAAGAGAGTTCCAAATGGAGGTATCTTCCTTTCTTAAAATAATCTTAGAAAGCAAACAGATATCTAAAATCCTGTTACGTGGTAAAACTTCTTTCTATCAGTCCCTATCAGGTCCTCTTGGGCTATACAGTATTTGAATGCAAATCTAATCATATTTGCATTGAGCTCCAGTGTTGAGCCCCAACATCATCGGAAACTATGATGGTCTCCACTTTTTAGCAATCATATCCATACAGTCAGTGTCTTGGAAAGGACTCCAGGAGGTCTCTAGTTCAACCTCCTGCTCAGAGCAGGAGGTCAGGCCAAGTTACTCTGGGCTTTGTCTAGTCTCTTCCAACTGCATCAGCCTTTGTAAGAGCAGAGTCGTGTTCCTTAGTTTTGATCTTTGCCCTCACCTCCTTATTTCAGGTTTAGGAAGGATCTTGCACAGTAGCTTTCAATTTCAAGATAGGAAACTGCCTAGAAAACATAGGTTCCATTTCTTAGCATATAGCTGTCATTATTATGAACATCCTTTTTTTATATATATATATATATATATATAGCATAATTACATTTCAGAGGTGCACATTAGCAGCAGGTCAGGAGGAACTGGCTTGACAGCTCTTTCACTTGTATCTTCTTTATGTCCCCCAGTAACAGCCTTCCAGTTTAATTTCCTTGTGATCAGAGGTGCTTGTTATTGATACTGCAGTCCAACTTGACAGTTCATTATGGGGTTGTATGAATTTGCCACCCTATTTCCGCTAGAGCCTGCCACATCATTAATTTTACTTGGAAAGATCTTACACAGCCATTGTTATACTTTCAGGCCCTTCAGAAAGATAACTCAATTTTTTGATTGATTGTATCATGTGATTGACACATGATACATCTTTAACACAATAGAAACATTTCCAAAATAATTACAGTTCTTCCTGTCAATGCAGGAATTCATCTGTTAACAACCTGGGGAAGGGGCTTCAAACTAATGAAACCTCCCACCTCGGAACAGAGAGATTGGTTTTGACTGAGTAGTATGTTAGTGCTAGTGATAGAAGTTACTAATGCTAGAAGTTGCGAGAAGCAGCCAAAGAACTTATTTTGCTTGTTCTTCAGCTTCTGTATACCAAGCACACACTCCTCTTGGGCTAAAAGTATGACTCAGACCTATATGAGCAAGTATTTCAAGATCCTCCTGAGTCTTAATCATTATCCTCCACCAGATGTCAGAGAGCTTTCAAAGTTTTTCAAAGGAAAAACTCCAGTTCTTATCCATCTGCTCACAGATAATTAAAATATGCTCTGGACAAGACCAAAATATACCTGTGTTGACTTAGTGAAAGAAGACAATTTGATAACAAGACACCTTCTATACAACATTTCCCACTGCAGATCACAGAATTCTGGAAATGGTCCTGGCAGCCTTTTCCAGAGTAACTTCATTAGGCTGTGCCTTTGTCCTTATACGAAAAAATGTCTCTAAATGGTGATGATATCATCATTTGACAGCCAAAGCCATTTCACATAACTACAGCACTGAACTGCATTTAATTTAGTGCATTTTATCCCAAGTATAATAGATTTCACTTGTACTGACCAAATGAAGACTCAATCCAAAAGCTCTCGTCCTTTTGCCAGGAGACGTACAACTTCTGTTTTGGGGAAAAAAAGAAAAGTTGCTGAAGCAATTCCTCCATAACCAATGCATTCAACAGCAGGGTATCTGAGGGCTAAGACTTTTCTCTAATCAGAGTTAAGAATACGCTTTTTTTTGGTCTTTGCTTGTTGGTAAGATTTTTTTTTTTTTTTTACAAATACCTGAGAGACTTACTGATCATAATAGAAATCCTTATGTGAACTCCATTTTTTTCTAGCTTTTACATTACCCTGCATTAGCAGCTTAATGCAGGGTAATCTGCATTACCCTGTACTGTGTGTAAAAAGCAAATATAAATCACGCAGAATTCAAACTGAAACCTCACTCTGGTGACTAAGATAGTTATTTGCAAAAGAAGCCAGTGCATAAGACAGATGATAACAGAAACACACAACTAATCATTTTCAAAAGCTGTAAGTTTTAAAGACTCCCTATTCTCCCTGTTATCTGCCTCACCAATGACACCACAAAGTTATCGCCTGGGCCAGCAGAGGAGGCAGCACTGCAGCAAGTGTGTGAAATGAATTGGGAAGCAGATATGATGATAGAACGTAATTATGCAATATAAAAAGTATATTTCTTCCGAGACATTTTTATTAAAATGACAGCTGCATGTCAAGAAATACAGTGCATTTCTCCAAATATTTGTTCTATGAGGAAATTGTGCAAGATCCTATCTAAACCTGAAGAAACAGGCACAATTTCCCAACTAGCCAGCAAGCCTATGTAACCGTTTTTCATTTTGTACTGTAGAATTGTAATAAACTGACATGAAAGAAGAGAAAAGAAAAGAAAAAAAAAGAAAAAAAAAAAAGAAAGATATATTCAGTGGCTCTGGGGAGAAGCCTTTGTGAGGACCAAAAAAATATACTGAAAAAGGGAAAAGCTTTGCATTCCTGGTGTAAGATCTGTGCCTTTTCCTCTGGGGTTTGTCTGATGGAATTTTGGACCTTCTACCCAATCTTTTGTCTTCTGTTTATTTCAAGTTTTAAGACACACATTGCTAAACCCAAAGACTTCACAAGGTAGAGGATAAATAAATTACATCTTCAGCTGCACAACGTACTGTGATACATTCAGCTGGGTTATATTAGAGCCCAACTATTTGACAAAAATATTATTTTCCAAAACTTTTCCTCAGGATTTTTCATGGAATCAGGCATTTTGTCTTCCGTTTTCTCCTCTGTCATAATAACAACAAAAGGTTTCAAAAAATGTTTGCCAAGAGAATAATGACTATTTGTAATTTGCATTTCCATTTTGAATGATCTTTTCAAGGAAACCTCACAAATATTTTACCAAAACACTTGCCATGATTTCTCTTGAGGGAAGGTTCATTGCTGACTGCTGCCTCTATGCATCTGCATGTGTTTGGCTCTTTAGGGAACTAAAACTGAACAGAACAGTTTCAGGAGTACCTTGATGACTGAGAATGCCTGAATAGCTATAAATTACTGATTTAGAGGTTTTTTTTTTATCTGAACACCTGAGGAAAGAAGCAGATAAAAAAAAGAATCAACACAAAGGCTCCTTGAGAAGACCATCATGAGTGTTTGGTGTGCTCAAGAAAGGCCCTAGGAAGCATGGCTTTTTTTTGTATTTGCAGCAAATTACCGGTCCTTTATGCTTCAGAGAACACAAAGATGATTGCTGGGACCTGCAGCAATTGTCTTACCTACAGCGAAGTGGTTAATCTGAATTTTGGAAGGAGCTTTCTGGTTCAGCCTTTGTGTCTAATAGCACCTTCCCTGATGCAAGGCTGCCTTAGAGCATTTCCTTTTCTGCACGTGGCTACATATCCCTGTCCCACTGCGGGCTCCCCTAGCTGGGTCTGTCCAAGCTTTTCTGGCAAGAGCTGGAAAAAATGGATGCTTTTAATCTGCCTCAATTTCCCATTCCGCTACACTGCGGAGTACACGGAAACCCCCGCGAGGGGCTAGCATTGCCATCACAAAAACGTATATGGGTTTAGGTCAGAGCCACGTAGCCCGGGGCAGACAGCAGCAGTGACGTGGGAAGCGCCTGGAGATCCGGCTCAGCAATTGATTTGTGTCCTGGTGTTAGTTTATCTTCTACTGCTGCTCTGGATCTATTACAACAGTGTTTTCTGGTACTCCATTAGTGACTCAGTAGTTTGAAAATGGATCTTTTTAGCGGCAGTGGTGCTATACTATAATATAAATTGAATTGTTTTAATTCAGATCTGAATTGTGGTAGCTCTTAACACTTAAATAATAACTAGAATAATTAATACAATAAATGGTTGTTAAAATATCATGCATGGCTAATTTAAAAGTAAGGTATCTTAGGCTGAAAGAATTGGAGCTAATTGAACATAAAGTATTTTTCAGCCATTTAAAATAACAGTTCTGATGCACTGAATAGCAACCCCCTTTTTCATAAACAAAATGTGTTCATTCCTTTTAAAGTTAAAAAAGTCTCATGAACATGTCTTGGAACCACATTTATTAAGAAATTACTGAGAGGTGCTTAACAGGAAACAATAATTTGACAGATTCATTACTGTTTATAGTGTGGATTTTATGGGCTCAGAGCTCATTCACCCCCAATTCAGTAAAAGAAGTAGCAACTTTTCCCATGATTCCCAAAGCAAGAATGAACAAATATGGAGTGTTTAGGTATTAGCCTGCGCTTTCCCTGTTCCTTAAAATAATAATAAAAAAGCATAGCTCCGGTCACAGCAGACATTAGCAATTGAATCCAGAAACTCAAAATGTTGGCCCTGCTGTCAGTTGCCTCTGCTTTTATATCCTTGATCAGATGCTGAACAAGACACAACCATGTGTCTTGTTATATAAGATAATAATGATAATAAAGATAATAATAATACTTAACAAGATAAGTTAGTGAGGCATATAACCTCAATTAAAAGTTGTATACAATATAGGGATTTGAGGAGACACCCTTATCTTCTTAATAATGTAAAAACAATTGTTATTAAAGGTCTTTTACCGTTTCTATGAAAGATAGAGGTCACTTGTTCCCATCACCTGTTTCCCCAGCGCAATAAAAGGCATTTGAAATGCCAAAGATTGCTTCATTTAAACAGCATTTTTACATATGAGGCCACTGAGAGATTCCTAAGGAATAGATCCTGTTTTGTAGGTTGCCCAAGGGGCAGTATGGCTGAAATGAGACTTCTTGGAGGAAAGGTTGGCTGATATTAGAAACGGGTGCCATCACCCTTTGCTAACATCCATCCTTTTGCCTGTGAAATCTGAAAAAAAACCCCATGGAGGTTGAGGATGAGAGAAAATAATAGCAAAGATAGAAAATACAGCTCTCTTTCTGGAACAATTTTACTTTTTTAAAAAAAAATTCTCTAAGGTTTATGGCAAGCTAAATGCAGGTATATTGCACATAATCCTATTAGACTTTCTGCGATCCCACAGGCTTATAGCCACATGGAGCTTTCAAATCCATCCATCTTACTAGCCTGGGTCACAAGTTCAAACATTTGGCCTAAGCTTGGGCAGATCTAGAAGAGAAAAATAATAATATGAAAGTGATAGATTTGCCAGAAGGGAAGCGCAGATCTCCCACTCAATACAGTTTTCATGGCATAGCCGAATCCGAAAGAACTGGCAATGTCTTGCTGACCGCAGAAGCTGCGTCTGTGCTGCTCTGTTTGGTCCTGAAGGTCACTCTGGTGGGAGCATCCTGACTGGAGGAGACCATCCATGGCTCCCTTGGGCACATGCATTTTATATGCATGCCTGAGCATGTGACAGCATTCCATGTAGTATCCTCAACAAGGCCAGCAAAACAGGAACAGCAGAGGTGACATGGCACGGATGCTGCTCTTCTTGTTGTCCTTGTCCTGTGCCATGTGCTATAGGTGTCCCTGCTTGAGCAGGAGAGTTGGACTAAGTGATCTCTAGAAGTCCCTTCCAACCTCAGTCATCCTGTGAATCTATCTGGATGAGGGCTTTCAGCCACATGTTTGCTTTCTGGTTTGCTATTAGGAATGTTAATTTGGACCAAATTCATGACAAGGTGGTTTTACAACCCCTAAAGTTGGTATCCAACCAATGCACAGGGTGCAAAACCTGAAGGAGATCTGCACCTGCTAGTCCTGTTGCAAACTGGGCCGTACTGCCCACAGGGATGCATCTCTGCAGCAAACTATCCCCTGAAGGAGGGCCAAATTGTGTACTTGAGAGAGCTATTTCAGAACAGAGCATGGCAGAGGTGGGCATTGCACAGCATGGATGGATCAAACATCCAGTTTGATCGCTAGCTCTCTCCTACTGAGCATTATAAATATTTTTTTGTGAATCCAAGGACTTAACATCCCAGATAATCAACCTATGCCATTCCATTCACATGGCTCCTGGCTTCTGCATTAAACTGAGCATACTAAAAAGGGGAAAATAGACAATCTTTTCAAATTCTTAGCTCTCAAGGAATAGTTAGGCTTCAGCATGCAATTGTGGCCTCTAAGTTTTCCCATCTTGCAATTACCTTATTTGATAGATGCACCAAGCTAATTGAGTTCAGATCTGTCTGAAACATCCCTGTTATTTCTTTAAAAATAAAGTCCTGCACTTCAGGTCTTTAGTTCCTAAACATAACTGTGTTCCTTCAACTCTATCAAAATACCAGCCAGAACTAAATGACCTAAAAAACCTAATGCCTTTACTATTACAGGATGATCTCACCTTGTATCCTTTAGCTTATTCTCTCCAAGTCAGCCTCAAAGGAAGAAGGGTGGGAGTTTTTGGGCTCTTGCCAGTGTGCCTATGAAAGGCCAATTTATTTTTCATTATTTAAGCAGACAATGTGGAAAATACAATTACCAGTGGGATAAGAATTGGTTTATGTAAGTAGCAGTGGGAAAACTCTGTGGTAAACCAGAGGTGGGACTAATCCCTTCACAGAGAGGAGTGAGTAATAGCTGCTGAGTCAGACAGAACGAGGCCTCACTGGGTGCTAAGTACATCTGTGGGGTGCTGAGCATCTCTGCTCCCAGCAGCAGTGGTCACTGCTGGCAGGCAGGACCTTTGTGAGCCCTGAACCCTTCAAGCCCTCATCCTATGAGAAAGGTAAGGACTAGTAAGGACAATTTGGAGGAGTCAAGAGAAGTAAAGGGACTACTTGGATTGCTAATGAAAACTGATCAAAGTAGCATCAAAGCTATCTATGTAATTACAATTATCCTTGAGCAGTGTATTATTGAAGTTAAACATCCTCCA
Organism: Crypturellus undulatus; assembly: GCA_013389825.1. Lineage (NCBI taxonomy): Eukaryota > Metazoa > Chordata > Aves > Tinamiformes > Tinamidae > Crypturellus > Crypturellus undulatus. The sequence goes on from VWPW01007526.1 coordinate 76,131, forward strand.
GAGTAGTCCTACAAAAAGAAAAGGAATCATTACCATGCATTTATTTGAAAAGGCCAGCTAATCTAGTCAAGAGGTCTATTAATCCAGAAACAACATTAGCTGTAAAAGAGAGACCTATTTCCAATGCTCGATTAAGATAGTGCTGCTTGATAGTGTTCGTTAAACATATGCAGCATCAGGACAGAGCTAACATGCTTTTTCTCAGTGGAGCCTTCCTTGCGACACTTGCAGCTTCAAGTTGCCACTTGTTTCTACAGCTTTGCCAAGAAGGCCACATGAATAGTGGATGAGAGGCTTTAATTCTGAATCTTCTTCCTAGATACTGTTCCAAAGGGAACAATACAGATGGAGAGCTAATGTACAGACTGTGTTCTTGGGTTCCCAAAGCAGTCCTCTCTTTTTGGATATTCCTGATATATGTTTATATTTACAACCATCTCTCATGTGCTGTACCGCTGAGGCATGTGTGGGTGGTTAACCAGTTGTCATGCCCTTTTATTCCCAACATTCCCAACTGGGAGGGCTCCAGCAGTTCCAGTGTCGTGTCACTGCTGGAGAAGGAGCTGGTGATGCATTTGTGTGGGCTCTCAGCTCCCTACATCCAATGCCCAGGGGCTCCATGCAATCCTGACATTGGCCTTGCACTCTCCTGAAGCATTCCCATCTTGGGAGGAAGGAGCAGAAGGAGGAAAACAAACTGTGCTAATGACTCCAGTCAGATATTCCGTTTCAGACACAGACTTGACAAATAATGCTTTATCAGTATCAATGCACATCAGTGACCACATTGTTCAGTCTTGCATTTGGGATTGCTTTCCAATTAAAAGCAAATTGCTGAAAGAGACTTTCAAGTTGGTTTCATTGAAGAAGAAGAAATGAAGGGAAGCTACTTGAGATCTGACAATAGCTGAAGTGATTTGTAAGCATGAAGCACACGAGATAACATTTAATTAACAGTGGCAAAAATAGAACATCACTTTGAATTTACGTAAGTTCTCTTGTTCTATGTATGCGCAATGCCCTTTCTTTAAGATTCTCTTATGAAACTGTGTTAACCCTCCATCGCTACAGATCCGGTCACATGTTAGATAGCATTCCCTTCCTTTTTTTCCAAGAAATTTCATGCTCGCTTGTAGGACTTGCCTCAAGCTGTATTTTACTTAAAGCAATAAAAATGACTACTTCTGTAGGGGAATGATGAGTAAATCCTTTATTACAGCTGTGCAGAAGCTCACTTACTGATCATTGCCTGGATTTGAAACAGGCTTAGCCAGGTAGTATCTCCACAACAGATAGAAAAACTTGGGTTCCTTCAAGTTAGAGCTTCATCTGAGATCTGAGTGCAGCAGAGAAAAATAGGCAACTTTTTGGCATCGTTTGCCTCATGCAACGTCTTTCAGCTGCTGCTCATGAGGAGCACAAGCTATAGTTCTTAGACACAGTCTGGCACAGGTGTCCAGCACCTGTATCCAGATATTTTCTTGAAAGTTGCTTTTGGAGCAATAAAAACAGTGCCAGGAAGTAATCTCACAAAGAAACTTCATGGGTACCTATCCAGACTTTGATTCCCTATAGCATGTTTTTATAAGGAAATTTGTCACATTTCAACATTGTTCATCTATGAAAGGATTACTCCTGTAAGACTTGATCCACATAATATTGGTGAATTATGAAAATTAAGGCTGTAGAGACCATGCAACTGACCACAGTCCTCTAACTGTTAGGGAATGTGAGGTTCTGTTACACGAAGAATCAGGCTTTCTTCATGGTCACAATTCCCTCTTTTCCCTGCTTCGCCAGGAACCTTCCCACCCGTCTCCCCTATTAATGTTCGGCTGGAGTTTAAAAAATAGTAAGCAGTCCACCCACTGCTTATGCCCTCTCCACTAGACCATATTGCCTCTCCCTTCTGCTCTTATGGCAAACACACACACGTTTTGCTGCAGTTTCCTCTATTCCTTTTTTTTTTTTTTTTTTTTTTTTGTGAGGTTACCCCATTTTTAATTTTACTACAATTTTGAGCTTTGCAAAGTTATCACATCCTATACTACACCTCTAGGTATTAGAAAACCTCAACCAAGCCACATCATGAGATGAAAACCAGCAGTAAGCAATTGTAAGTCATTAGATGCACAAGAAGTCATAAATAATCAATTAGTAGTTAGTATGCATATTAATTAAAAATTGTACAAGAAAAAGTATATGTATGATCTATCTGGGAGATCTTATTATACAGAATTAAGTAATTCTACAGTTTTTGTGGCAGTTATTTTAAGGTCAGTAGGAAAATTGTTGGCCTGACATTGATAGGGTATCATGTATTGTTGCAGGAATATAACTCTGCCAGTACTATGCATTAAAAGAAGAGAGTCTGGCCTTTTTCAATTGATTTTCCTTCTGGATTTGGTAAATTCAGGCTCTGAAGTCTACTGAACTTCAATTTTTTCTCTATAATAAAGTATGCCACTCTTGCCCCACCTGTTCTGCTTTTTCCCTTGCAGGGATAGTAAGGGCAGCTCTCCAGAAAAGCCAAAATATGGAAAACGGAAAACAGACTCTGATAGGTCATGTGTCTAAGATAAGATGGTCTGGAATAAGAACAAAACCTCACAGGTTCAGTCTTGCCCATTCTTCATAGATGGGATGATCCAAACTGCATATCCATTGCCTTTCCAAATCCTCAGGAAATTGCACCTTAAACTGAGTGTGAAGAGGTTGACAGTTCAGGTGGCTAGAGATTTAGCAGTTGTCTTGCTTTCTTAATCTCCATTATCTATGTTCAAAACTATCAAATTATTGTAGTAAACATACAGCAATTTCCATGTTTTGTGAACAATCTATTTCTAATATAGAAAATATTATATTGAGATGGTTAGAGCTGATTCTGCTGTGAGGACAAATGGATCTGTCAAAAACAATCTCCCTCCCAAGATAGCTATATGTTTTGATATAATGAAATGATAAACATGTGTGTCAGCCCTAGTAAGAATGGCCTGTTCTGTATGGGAATAACTCTGTAAAGCTTTCTAGATTTACCTTTTCTCTACCTTTTATCTACTTTATTTTTGTTTTGAAAATTTGATTCTTCCTGCTTCAGAGCATTTTCATCATCTCTCCTACTTAAATGAACCCTGTCTACTTTAACAGGAGGTCTCTCTTAACCAGCAATCACCAATAATGTTGTTTCTTGTCAAAACTTCAATTCAACACAGGAGCTTAAAGCAGCAGGAAAACAGAAGATCTTCCAAAAAATAAACTACTTACCTACCTACCTGTTCTCAAAAGCAAGGCTGGCACTTTACTGCTTAAACAAGAACAGATTATAATGACCACCCTCTTTAGCTATCTCTTCATTTGGGACACTTTATTTTATCTCCAAATTAATTGTCATAAGTGGCTGGGTTGCAGGAGAATTCAGTTTAACTCTAATTAAATTATGGCAGAATTAGAAGCATGTGTTATCAATCTCTTTCGCCTAGCAGAGAGCCAGGCTTCTGAAACAAAATAGTTCTAAAACAAATCAGAGGTGCTCAGGCCTCCTCTAGGATGCCCAGTCTGATAGCATAGTATACTACCTAAGTTTGGGAGGGATTAAAACCAAGAACTCTGTAGAGATTTTGTTTATTTTGTTCCGTCACAAAGCATCCTCACAGAGGGCACAGCAAAGAGCTTTGAAACTGCCTGCACTTGCTGGGGCTAGTACTTGGGCCCACAAAACTTGAGAGGATTATGTTTTCCTGATTCAAAAGTTTGTGAAACCTTCTAAAAGTGTTAGGTTTTTCATTGTCTCCCAATGTCCCCCAGCTCAACAGGAAATGGCTTTTAAAGAGTCTGCAAAAATTATATCCAGAAGTTTCTGCTCCCACAAGGTGCCTGGCCAGGTGGCTGGTGTCCCTCCACCTTGTGGTGAGGACGGCTGCTACCTGTCTCACGCTCCTCATGGGATTTCCCACAGCCAGGGAAATTGGCCTGGGATCTGGGAGGTGACAAGGACACAGTGGAGACCCTCAACTAGTGTCTCATCAGTCTAGCCAAGGCGCTGGTGTCTCAACGAGATGTCCAAAGGAGTTGTCAATGCACAGACTGTGTTCGCGTTCAGCCAGCTCTCATGTGCCAGAGGTGTTTACTGATACCTGTCGCTTGGGGAAAACAGAGTTTTCCAAAGACAGGATAATTGTTCTCTGACAAATTATTATGATCCTTTATCACCTGTCACTGTGATGATGATTCTGTATTTTTTTTTTTTATTGTGTGATTAATAATCAAGCTGTTTTGTACTGCCCTGAGATCTGAGCAATTCCGCAGGTTATTTGAATAACCAAACTTTACATAGTAAGTGTTATGCATACGTTTGTCTGTGCCCACATATAGCTACAAGGGTCCAAGGTAGGCGCAGTGACCCGGCATGTCAGACTGGATGACAAAACAGCCCTTAGCGATGGGTATGGGAGGAGAGGCCAAGAGCAGCCAAGGCCAAAGGGCACTTCCCCGTTCTTGCGTGCCCCGGTAGCAAAAGGGGAGGCAGGGCCACTGCTGGCATGTGCTGGAGGTGGTGACTTCCCAAAGAGGTGGATGATCCCCTGCAGAGCCCCTGCGGAGCCCACGGAGGGACAGCCTGAGCAACATGTCCAGCGTAAAGCAGGTATGGCGCGCTCGGCATCAAGGGCGCTCCTGAGTCCTTCAAAACACTGTGAGTGCCAGGCAGGAGCACTGCGCGCCAGCTCAGAGAGGGAAGGCGAGTTTTGATTATAAAACCACTTGCTTTTCTGTTGAGGGGCAAAGTTATAAAAAAAACTATTAGTCAACACAGTAATTGATGGTTTGATCGTAATTTGCAGCAGCGTGGTGCCATGAATATCAATTTTATTCATAAGTGCAGATAATGAAAACTTTTCATTTTATAGTGACTCACGTGTAACACACTGCATTTCCTTTAATAGGAAATGATGCGCGTACAAAATCTATAGTTGCTATGATTAGTTGTTGCTGATCTTTAAAGATAAGAAGCAAAGTGGAGAAAAAAAGTCAGAACTGTGTCAATTTATCAACAAGAAAGTTATTCAGATACCAGAAGTAATGAGGCTCTGAATAAAAATGTCTATAATGAATCACTTCCTTGAAGTATAATTTGGCTTGTGTTTAGAACTAACCAAGGACAGCTCTGAGGTCCTAGGAAGTGTGCATTTCGTGAGGAAAAGTGGAATTTCTTTAAGCAACTAAAGATGAGATCCATCCCTGTTACATAATTATAACCACTTTATTCACTCTTGAGCTTCTGGGAGACTCCTTCCTAATTTCTGATCGAAACTCCATGCAATCAGCCTTCCTCCAAGTGAAAAAAAAAGAGCATGATTTCATTGAATTGGTGCTAGAAGAGCAGTTAGAAATAGAAGAAATTTTTAAAGTAATTCAGAGTGCCATTCAGAAAGACTGCACTTGTCTTTGCTCTGAATGCTTATTTTCATTGTAATTTAGCAAGACAATTCTAACTTTTAAAAATTATTGCATAGTATTATGGCGGATTGATCATGACTGCCCACAGATCTGTGAACTTCTGTCCTTCTGCTTTAAGAACAAAGATCCTAATTTGGTGGTCAGGAAGTCACTCCCCCAAAGCAAGAAAAGATTGAAATATCTCACTATATCTAGTCTTTTTCAGTTGGTTGCGAATTGCTCTATTGAGTTTTTACCCCCAAACATGACAATTCTGATAAAAAACAAAACAAAACACAAAACCCATTACTACTGCTCCAGGTGATCCAGATTTTTTTCCTACTATACCTCCAGGGTATTTCCATCTTCTGAGTAATTTTAACAACAGAGAATTACCATTGTCCTATAAATCTCAGCAATTGCTATTAATTTATTTCATCTAATACCAGTAAAGATGGAAAAAATGTTTAAGTTGAAGATTTATTGCTTGATCTTTAAGTAGAAATTTTTCAACTATTAAATCTTAAATAAGGCAGTAAATTCATCCACTCTCTGGGCAATTCACTACATTATTCTTTCTGAACAGTCACCCTGGATTTTATGCTACTAAGCAAATGCAGCACCTGATTCATTTCTTGTATCTCTCTGTCTTCCAAAGTTGTGTTTCCATTCAGAATCACTGATTTTTCCCCTTCTCTACAATTATGAATTTTTAACCATGTGTATCTTTGTGGTGCTGAAGTGTTTTCCAGTCATTGCTTAAGTTCTGGCTGAGACATCAGTTCAACTTAGATGGGTTTTCGTCTAAATCTTGCCTGGTGCTCCTATGCTATACAAGGATGACATCTACTGCAGAGGTGGGGAGAGACGATGGTTATGCTAAATAAAAAGATTAAGTTCTTTGTTCTTTAACACCCATGTTGACATTAAACCATTCATCTATATTTTCTCTCAATGAGTTTGTGGGTTTTAACATTTTTTGTGAGTTTGGGTACTCTGTTCACAATGCAAGATGGCTAATCTTGGACACACACTTTCTCTCAAAGCCAGCATTGGCACCTAGTGCCTCTTCAAAGACTGTTGCTTTATTTCTGTTGCTAGCATCTTAATTCTTCTATTTCTTAGCAGGTTTTCCATTGCAGGTCTACTTCCAGGCTACAATCTCATTAGTAGATACTTGTCCGTTTCTTGCTTCTTTCAGCACATTATTCATGTTATCCACATAATTCTTGCACTTTTTTTTTCTTTCTCTTTTCCTTATACAAGCTTTGTTTTCTTTCCTGCAGAGCTTTCCTTGGCTTGGTTTCATTTCTCTTTTGTTCACAGGAGTCCTTACTTCCTCACTTATCCAGAATTAAGCCCTGGGAGGAGATATGGCACCTGACATTTACGATTTCTTGTGACTGAAGAGCTATAACTCCTGCAATGACTAAGGCCTCCATAAATACTGGTACATAGATTAAAGTGACTATCGACTTTCCACCTGATGTAGAGTTTCAAGAGGAAGCTAAAAGTGGCGAGGCAGCGGCGCTTTGCGTTTGGTTTTTAAGGAAAGTGACCGACAGAGCGAGGTGCAGAGCTGGACACTGCTGTCCAGTTTATGTTGATTAAAAAGAGCAGGTGAAGTGGCTGCTGATACCAGTAACACCACCACGTACTCGAGTGCCACACACAGAGTAATAGATAGTAGTGTCGTACAAGAAGTACCCTTTCTCATTCTCCACCGTCTATAAATGTGGGTTTCCTTAGTAATAGAATAGAATAGTAATAGAATAGAATACTTCGGAAGAAGAATTTTCTAGGCTCTGAAAGTTAAGCATCTTTTCTATAAAACTTTACTTTTTTTGAATATATTAAAGTTATATTAGAATTCAAAAAAAGTACCACATGAAGGTAAGGGGTTCCACTGTTAATCGCACTAAGGAAGAGCTACTGTGCGCAGTCTCATCGGTGTTGGGCTATTAGGCATTAAATCTGCTGTTGCTTTTCAGACTCCCTGTGACTCATCCTGTGACTTGAAACAAGCCCGTCACCAAGAAGCAGGATTTTCAGAGACCTCGCCTAGGCTTTCCCCACTTAGAAGGCAGGTTGGTAGGTATGGATTGATATAGGGGTGTCAAAGCCCTTTTCCACCCTGCTCAGCCCTATAAACCCTTCTGACCATTGCAAGGGACCACCAGGCATCCCTGTCCAGGTATAGCGAGGCCTCGGTACCGCTGTTCTGGTAGGACAGGCATCCAGAGAGAGAGAAAAACCAATGGGATACAGGGACCAGAAAGTTAGTCACTAGAAGCATTCTCCCTAAAAATGCCTTTTCATTGGGCTTCAATCTTTTTTCTCCTTATTGTTCGAAAACAGAGGGGTTAACGTGCTGACTCTGCATGATGATGTTTCTGGCTCTAGGACAGTACATGGCCAGTCCCCGTCCATGTGAGCGATCCTCTCAGGGCCAGCCAGGGCAGTCATCCAGCCACATCCACAGCGTGGACACCCTCACCGACCCAGCCTGATCAGGCTGCCAAACTTATCACTCTGATAATGAGTCAATCATCAAAACGGGACAAGAGACCAAAGCACTCAGGAGTTTGTCCTGCCTCAAGCTGCAGGAGATGAACTTCGGAGCTGCTGCATAGTCAAGCCAAGTGATTTCTGGTGGCTAAATACAAGATCGGGGCTGCGATTTAGCTATGAGGATCTCAGCCTTGCAGCTGGGTCCCTCATTGCTGACTGCTAACTCAACACCAAAGGCAGAACAACTTGCTCCCAGTTTTAGCATAAAAGCCTCGCAGACACACAGGGATCAGTGCATGTGCTTCTGAGCTAGGCTACAACACTAATGCTCCAATGCTTCTCCCAGCTCACATTCCTCTTCTGGGTGACCAAGGGACCAAAAAAAACCCATAGCTGTGGCTATAGATCCTTGGCTCCACAGGTTAGCAGGACATCTGGTCAAAAACTTTAAACAGAAGAGGTGCCAGGAAGTATTAAGCTGAAACATATGCTATATGAAGGTGTATGCAAGATTGGCAAACCAAATTTCTGCCCATAATGCTACTTTAATAGTCCACAATTTTACAGTGACATATGTTCAAAATTATCATTTCCAGAAAACTGCACAAGACCAGAATGTGAAAAGAGCTCTTCAGAAAAACACAACATAATAAACATTTTGCCAACTCTTTGAATGTATTTATTCGTGTTTGTGTTTGTGTAAGGAAGTTTTCATGCTATAAATTTTTATTAAAAACATATCATTAGAAATAAATAGTACATTTATAATCGTAAATGAGTAGTTTTACACACACTAATGTTGGACTTCTGGTTAAAAAATTGGAAGTATATTCTACCATCTTATTTTTTTTTGTTTGTACCTGATACAAAAGGATAAAGTTCCTGCATGGAGTTTATACTAATTGTGGGTTTTGTATGTGCTCAAATGACAGAGGTTTGTATCTGTTTCCCTAATAATATTTAGACTGGAAACCCAATCTTCTGTTCTTTCTATCAATTTTTGATGCAGTAAATCAGCTTAAATACTGCAGGAAAAAATTATCATAGTAATAACAAAGATTAATATAATGGTTGTTTTATTCTGCTTGCTCATGGGAATGATTGATTTGTATGAAAAAGAAATATGCTTTTACTGTAGAAAGGTTTGATAATACCAGTTGGTTAAAAGTACATTTTTTGAATCCACCAGAATTTTATTTTCATTAGTTGTGTGAAAATGTGTTGTTTGGCTTCTCAGATACTAGGAAAGCAGAATTCCTCAATGCTGTTCTCCTTTCTGTTTTCTAGTTCCTGCAGATCAAGTTGATAATACTCAAATGTCACGCGATTGACGTGCTTTCCACTGGAGACCATTCGTAGCACTGTATTGTCACAGCCAATCTTCATTTGGGCTAATTAGGGAAGATAAACATAAGAGATATATTTATATTTTTATATATAAACTTTTCCCTCTAACACACAATGTTGGCACAAAGGCATGTAATCTTGAAAACAAAACAAGTATTTGCATGTAGCAATAACGGACCAGTGGTGGCAACATTAAATCTTTCTTTCTATGTTTTAGTTTTACTGTCAACGGCTTGGCTAGTTCATTGCATGTTATAACCTTTACTCAATACCACTCAGTCTTATAATGAATCCCTATTTTCATGTACGTATACAAAGAAAAGATAGAGTGGTCTGTAGATGGCTATGGTTTGAGATGTGTGCTGCTTTTGGAAATCATTACACTTAAAAGTAAGAGCACCCTACCGTGGACATATTTAAAATCAATATTTTTAACACTCTTACTATTAGAAGGATGGGTGATTGTATGTAGTGGCAGAAAAGAGTTGGTCAGACGTGAAGGTATTTAAGAGTCAAAAAGAGACAAGAAACTCAGATGCCAGTGCACAACATAGAGAGAGAAAAAAAAATCAAGCCTATGATGCATGCCACTGACTACTTCATTTAGATGAGCTGCTTGAGGGCTTTGCCTGTTTAAGGAAAAGGGTCATTTGGAGAACGTGAACTGTCAGGATGTGATCTCTTCTGTCTATCCAAAACACTCTTTCACATCACAGAAAAGCTTGTTTTAATCTCATTGCAGTGCTCAGCACCAGTGCTTGTTGATTAAAGCTTTCAACAGTGCCAGGGCCATTACATCGTGGAGCCATGAAAGGCCCTGGAGAATGCCCCTGCTCCCTAATCTTGAGGAAAAATCACCCCTCCAGTGTACTCATTTACACGCCAAGGTCAAATACTCCATCGGCCACACATATATATGGTTTATAGAAGCCTATCTGTGTTATCACTGCTAGACTTTTACTATTCTATATCGAATACGAGAAGAATTGGGAATTCTTGTTTCTGTCCTGAGAAAGATTACGAACATGGCATAACCGTGACCACAGGCTCAGGGCTCCTCCGAGGTCTGAAGCAGTTAGTGAAAGCTCTGAGGTCTGTTTTTATTTTGCAGCAGAAGAGATAGCTTTGGGTACACTGTGTAGGTAAGGAACAATTCCTTAACAAAAAATGTAACCACTCTATCTTCATTTATCATGAATTTCCAGGGTCATGTCTGTTGAGGTTTTACTAACTATATATGTCATATGCAAGTGTTTAAAAAACTGAATAGCTTAACCTTGTTATAATGATTATATGCACAGGTAAGTGAAAGTGGTTTTGGTTTTGCTGTACCAAACACCCTGGCTGAATAGCTTTCATTCTCACCAGCTACACATGAAGTTCACAAGTCTAGCAGGAAGTCTGGATTTGGATGGGCCCTGCAGGACTCCCTCATTTATTTTATCATGTAGAGATATAACTAGGAGCGGGAGGAGTTCTCACCAGAGCCATGAAAGGAGTGACAGAGATCGGCTAATGGAAACATCTTGGAAGGGTCTAAGCCAGTTCCTCCCAACAGCTCTACAAAGTCTCCCATTCCTGTGCAGCCTGCTGATGGTTTCTGAAAAGACAATGATAAAAATGTATTATATATCTTCAAAATGTAACAATTCTTTAGACATGATTGCAGTCAACAACTATTATTAGAAGCCCTCTGCTCAAACCTGTAAGAAAAATCCAGTTGTTCTTATGCCAAGTAATAATACTTCAATTTGACATTAACAAGTTAATTTTCTTTAGAGATTCCAAATAAAGACCTAAGTGGGCTCTGAAAATTACAATTATGTAGTTAAAGTGTTGATTCAATTGACTTAAGTGCAGATAAGCAATCTGATCATAGGGTTTAGACATGTAATCAGATTAATACAGTCATGCACTGAGTGTATGCCCACACAGTGTAATACAGAAGCTGCATTGAACTTTTAGATTCCTAAGCAAAAAGATTGCTAGAATGCACTATTCTAGGAAGGTTTAGATGAAGTAGGACTTAACCAAAATAATATTTTTTGCATGAAAAAAAATAGCTGAATACTCTTCTTATGTACTAAATGCTTTAAATTTAATTTATATTTGCTTTGTTTTGACCTTTTTCTTGCCTATACTTTTTTGTCTATTTTTTGATAGTGGAAATTGGTCTCTTTCAGATGAGGAAAAGTGAGATTCTCTGTGAAAATAGCATGTAAGGCAAGGGTAAAACAACTAATTGTTTTCATCCCAGTGAAGGAGGCAGGCTACCAGTTGCATCAGCAGCAAAATAACAAACTTGATCTTCCCTTGTCTATGATGTCTTAAGAACAAATTCTGCACATATCATCATGGATGTTTTGGATTTTGTTTTTTTTTCATTCCTGCTGGATACATGGCGACAGCAGCTGCTCCTGCCCTCTCCCACCCAGTGGCCACTGGTCACCAGTGAGCACCCAGATGCTGTGGCTAAACTGCAGTCCCTGTGCCATGTGCCAGAAAAAAAAGGAGCAGAGGCTGCTAAATACACTGAGGACACGATCTGTTGCAAACACTTTTGTATTTTCAGCATTTTAAGTACGTCAGTATCTAATCAGTGTCTGTTCAGAACCATTGCTGCTTTCATTAGCTTAAACGCAGACAGACCGCTTTCTGGGCAAGTGCTCCTTTCTTCCTAATGAGATTCTTAGCCTTTGAAACGGCAAGCAATATTTACATGCATTAATGGCACTTTGCATAATTCGATTGCCTCTGTGACACTATAGACAGAGACAGACCCAGTGCTGATCTCGGTGGGGAAACCGGAGCCCGCAGCGCTGTGAACGTGATCCTGAGCTCACATGCCCTAAGAGCCACTGCCGAGAATGGAGCCTGTCCCTGCATCACCCTCTCCTTCCTTCTTCCCGTCCCAGGAAAATTGCTCTTGGTAGTAGTTTACTACGGAACAGAATAGCTCACCTTTAGAAAGAGGCCATTTAAATGTCCCAGGATGAGATCAGATATTTTTATCACCACTGGGTAAATTATAGAAAAGCTGCAGTTTCTGTGCTGATGAGGAATGACCATGGTAAATCTTCCAGAAGGAGTCTGGGAGATGACATTGCAAGCTGGGGCATGGAGAAAAGGTGCAAGAGTTAGTTGTGCAATCATCACTGTTCCGGTGTAGCAAAGGCATTTACATTTACCACACAGAACAGATGAGTTCATTACTGAGATATATAACACAATGCTGAAAAAGAAGATCGTATGGTGTTTTCTATATTTCTTATATGGCATTTGTTCTCTAGAAATTCCCTGTGCATTGCTTACAGTACTGCTTACAGTATTGAGCACTGCAGAGCTCGAAGGTGAAACTGTTAGAAGGAAAGCTCCCACCGCACACGAACAATTCACATGGTCGGGGTGGGAGTTTGAAGGAGATTAAATATGGGTGCAGGGCTTTCTTTTAGTTTTATGTCTGGTTTGGACTTGCTATTAGCAGACGTTGCTAAAATAAAAATCTGGAGGCAGATGCAGCTGTTGCACAGAACAGTCACATCTGCAGGCACAGAGCCATGTCAGCATGGAGAGACTGCTCCCAGGCTGGACCTCAGCAACGATGAGCAGGGCAGGTCCTCCAGCATTGGCACAGTAAAGCAGTTGAACCATACTGGCCTGAATAACAGTTTCCGAATATTTAAATCAGATCTTCTGCCCATCTTGAACAAAATTATGTATGTAACCATCCTGCCTACTTGCCAGCTCTGAGGCTTAGGGAAACAACTTACAAGTAGACCCTTGTAATCAAACAGTACTTTTCAGGTTCAAAATACTGTTCGTGTGGCTGAACATTTGCATGTTTTTGTTTAATTTTTGTTCATCCAGATGTAAAAATTCCTAAGATTAAAAATCTCTAAATTAATTTTGTTTGTTCTATCCAAATGTAATTGGACATGACAACATTACATTGGAATAGAACTCTTTTTGAATCATATATTCTTTGGTTCCTTACTGTAGAAGCTCTGCTAAAGTTATGTCTTATACTTCACTATTTTTTATTTTGCAATATATACTAAGCCTGGATCAAATCCTCAGCCATGCAGGTGCATGTGGATCCAGTGGAGTTATTGAAACTAATCCAATGAAAACAGAGAGTGAATTTGATGCAAACTGATATATTAATTTTGATTTCTGTAGAAAATGCAAGCCCATTTGGCGATATAAAAATGATACTTACGGAAAAGGTTGGCATTTTTCTTGACAGTGACAGTAAACCCATTGCCTGGCTGGTGAATCCTGAAGAAGATCATTGCCACATTCTGCGATGACCTGATGCTTCTCTGAATACTGCCACTTTCACAAAAATCTACGTATCTTTGGGAAGTGGGGAGGGGATGGTCCAAGGAGCTAGGAAATTTCTCTCCTTTTAGTATCCAGCCATCAAATACCTAAAGGGGTTCAATAATGCAAATCAGAGCTTTATAAAAATCACTGTGTTAGTTTTAAACAGAAGTAAAGTATTGCAGAGATAACTTGTTCATTTCAAAGACTTTTTTTATTCTGATACCAGATGACGTGTTCTAAGCCACCAAGTAGAAGAAAATACTTTACACTTCTTTATTTCCTGGCATTTTACTATTTATTCTACTTTGATCAGTATTTGGGAAATAGATGAGTATATGTTTTAATGCTATTTTTTCTTCTTTCTGATGACAATGTTGGTGATGTTTGAGGAGGAGGCAGCTCTTCATTCCATCATGACATTTGCATCAATTTAGAGGTTATTACTGTTGTAATTCCACACTCTTATTGAGCCAAGTTTTTGAATAACTTGATTGAGAAGCCACCTCAAACATAGGCCACCTCTCAAGCTCTAGACAATAATTCCACTGACATGGCCTGTCGTTTTCCCTCATGCATGCTTTACATCTTGGCTCTATGTGGCGGGGCGGCATTCCAGGAGGCATTGGTGTTTCACTGTGGAAGAACCACGGTTTGGGGGAGGAATTACTGGTGGAGACATTGTTCACTTCTGCATCTTTTCCTTCAGCTCGCCCTAACCACTAGAGAATAGAACAAATGCTGCTGTTTGGCTGGGTCTTAAACATCTACAAATTGTTTCTCACAATAATAGCAACGATTTTGCCCTCTCTGTATTCAGGGAAAAGTATCAGAAATATGTCAGAACTAGAAATTTGCATTAACTCTAGTGTAGCCGAATAGTTTCCTTCCTTGCTAGCTGCTCTCACCCAGTAACTCCTTCTACGCCTCAGCTGGTCTTTGCTGATACTTTGAATGTCTGAGGGCTGTTCTCTGCCACTGCTCAGGTGAGCAATCCTAAGGTGAAAATGGTGCCTCTTTTGAAGCCCTGCAGGATTAGCCTCAGGGTTTTCTAGAACTGCAAATTTTTGCAAGTTATGAGATGTGAGTGCTCAAATCATATACAGGAAAAGCTGTCTTTATAAATTTGATAGCATAATAATGAACTGAGGACCCCATAAACAAAGGTAGAAAAACTCTATAAAGCCTCAAAAATGTCTTGACATTTTTCTTTCCTTTACAAATTGCTGTAATTCTAGGAGTAAAGCGTTTGCACCCACAACCAGCCTGAGCAACACACCCCCTAGGTATAGCAACGTGGCATTTGAAGAGATCCTGGCCAGGGGTAAAGGATGCAGAGAGAAGATTCCCCAAGGGAAAACAAGCAGAGGGGCCCACATCTTTCCAAGGGCAGGGGGATCTGAAGGGCACTTCTCCTCGCTCCTGCTCCTCGGAGCTGAGCTCGCCCGCAGGCATGACGGGGCTGCACGCTGTACGACTGCAGCGCTGCGAAGGGCAGAGCCTGAGGCGGGAAGCAGGGGCACCTCTGAGCCTCCCCCTGTCTCCTGGACTGAGTTCAGATCTTGCCCAACATTTCTCTCTGCCAGCAAAATGCTTTGATAAAGTTTGTTGATTCTGGAATATAAACGGCTCTGAGTCACGAAATTGCTGCCCTATTCAGAGTGGATGTCCTGAAAAGCTCCAGTAGGGCCAGTTAACAGAGTCTGAAACAATCCTCTCAATAAACAAATGCTAATGACCACGGAGCCCAGATCCTGAGCAAAAACAGCAGTTTAGAAAGCTGTGTCATTAGCTGCAGGGTTCATATGAATCACAGTGCTACAAAAGCAGTAACAAAGCCCTCCTTATTTGGCTGAGGGGGTAGCTTGCTTTGACCCAAATTTTCAAACTATCCCCCAGATATGGGAGTTCAATAGAGATGTCCTCTTCTGCCTGGGAAGATAAAACCCCTGGAAAAGTCCAGGAGAGGCTGTGCTGCAGCTGGGAGATGGAGCCTCCGCCGGCACGAGCGTGTCCTTGCAGGGACCGCACACTCCCAAGGCCTGCGGGGAGGAGGGACCCACGTCCCGCGGGCGGCTGAAGCGCAGAATTCTGCTCTGCCCAGATACACTCCTGTTCGCTCACATTCATCTGCCCCTTCCACACACAACCTCACATGCAAGAACTGCAGGAGAGGAGGGGAAGAGCAGTGCCGCTTCCCAGCTTACCTTCAGGAAATCACCTCCCTGGCAGTCGATGTTGACCGAGTCGTAGTCTATGGTGATGAGCTCCTCGGGGTCCCCGATGAAGAAGGTGGCACAGTGCAGCTGGGGCTGCTCGGCGGTGAAGGTGAACTGCCCCTCTGTGCTCAGCATATCAATGCATCCTGCAGAAACACAGCCAGGGACCTGCCTCAGCCCTGCTCCGGGAGCGGGAGCAGGACTGGCCCCAGACAGGAGGTGGAAGGGAAGGGAGAGGGGGAGAGATCCTCCCCCAGGGACAGGGGGAAGGGGCCCAGGGAGGCTCTGCTGAAGGGGTAACGAGCGCTGAGGAGACCACAGCAGCTCGGCATGTGTGTGTGACGAGACGCGCTGTCTGTTGGAGCATTTCTGAACTGAAAACTCTGCGTATGTATCCATGTGTGTGCACACAAGTGTACGAACACGCAGCTCCTTCGGATATCTCTCCCCTTCATCACAGTCCTCCCACCCTTTCCTTCCTCTGGAGCCCACAGCCCTACCCAGAAGGTTGCCTCCGTCCCAGGGATTTGGGCTGGTGACCCCCATCGTGGCCACCAGTCAGGACCCCAGCTCTGAGCTCATCTCTTCCTCACCCATTCCATCTGCCTGCCATAACCGCAGCTCCCTGAGATTTTAAACACATTGCTTTTCCTCCAGCACTCTCAGAAAGTTCCTGCAGCCCCCTTGTTCCCTAGCAGCCCCCTTTCCTGTCTCCTACCTCCCCTCAGGAGTCTCCCCCACATTGGGAGTCCCCAACAGAGAACCAAAGAAACTCACTGAGCGACCGCCGGTAGATCTGCCCTGCAGACAGCTCTCGCTTCAGATCTTCGCTGAGGAGGAGGAAAGGTTCATCTTCACCAGCATCCCTCACCTGATGAAGGAAATAGTGCAAAAGGAGGCTGGGAGAAAATGAGACATGGTCCCCTCTTTGCATTTCCTTAGAACTGGCTCCGGCAGGTTAAATCCCTCCTCCAAAAACAGCATAGCTGAGGAAGAACTCTGTCAGAAACCTGCTGAGGTCGGAGGAAACCCGCCGCCGAGGGGAACAAACCTGGCACGAAAGGGATGAGCCTGAAGTGCAGCACACTGTGAGTCTCTGAACTCCTCAGCAAAAAATGCAAGTTTGAGAAAAGGGAAGATAAACGAGAGAAATGGGGAGGGGGGAAGCGACTCTCTCATAAGCCTTCCTTGTGCAGTTACATGTAGGTTTAATGCGGGGCGGGAAGAGGAACGGAGAGATGAACAGCAGGATACCGTCATGCTAGAAATGCAAGTTACAGGAAAGCAGAAGCCCGGCACAGCGCGTTGCTCACCTCTAGGTATCTAGCTTCCCCCCTCAGGGCTGCCAGGAAGATGAGGACAAAGTGGCACTGGAACTGGAGAGCCGAAGGCATGCTGGCGGGTCCGCGGTGCGCGTCCCTCCCTGCCGGGCCACGCTCTCCCTGGCTCTGCAGACAGGCGGCAGCCGGTGGGGTATCCTTGAGAGACTCTTTTTATAGAGCGCTTGGGAGGGGAGGCACTTGGTCCCCGTACTGATAGGGTAACCCATGGTAACTGCATTCCTCTCCTAGTCACACAGTGCGTGGGTATGACGAGGGTCCAGAGCACAGCCACAAATTTCCAAGCCAGGCTCTCCCCGCGGACAGGCGCCTTCCCTGCTCACCGGCCCGCAGAGCTGCAGACGCTCTCAGGTGAGGCTGCCGCGCACACCCTGCGCCACCAGGTACCTGTGTTTCCAGGACCCAAAGGCAAAGCCCAAAACAGGGCACCCCTCCCTGCGCACACCACTCTCAGGGCATGCAGAGGGCACCCCAGACCCGTGAGGAGCAGGTGATGCCCAGCACGAAGTGATGCCCACACGCACCAGCACTCGCCCAGGTGCAACAGGGGTCCTAAGCCCGGTCGTTTTCCCCAGCCCTACCAATGAGGCTCTTCACCTGGAGCCATCACAGGAGCTGCCCCGGTCCTCAGCTCTCACAAGTGCACGGAGCAGGCACTTCCCATGGCACTTCCAATCCACATCCCAGGCTCCCGGCCATGCTCCAAGCGGAGCAGCCACCCTGGAGTACCCCAACCCCAGCCAGGTGCTTGTGGGTGCTGGCCCCATCGCAGCCACCCTTGCTGCCCTGCGAGGCTCATAGAGGTCGCAGTGCTCCTGGTCCTGCACCAGCAGCTGAGAACATCTACACATACAGAGGGCACAGACACAGCTTTCCTACAGAAATCAGGAAAACAAGATTCCTGGGGGAGCATTTCCCACAGAACAGCTACTACTGCTTCACTTTCTCAGGCCAGATGTCCAAAGAAGATGTGCAGAATGGCCTCAAAAGATGAATATGAGGATTAAAATTCACAACTCTGCAGAGTTCTAAATATCATTATTTCATTATTAGCAGAGTTTCTAATTTTATGGCTTGTTATGGTTTTCCCCAGCTGACCCGGGATGAACCCTCAGTGTTCTGCAGACAACGATTACCCTTTTCTGGTTAGAGTTCTCCTGCTAACACCTCCTTCTGCTGTGCTTTTCTCTGACAAATTGTCCCTTTGGTTAAGTAGTACTTCAGAAATTTGCAAAGCTTTAGGTGCGTGGTTTCTGCTTTAGGGCTGAGGGCTTCCCTGCTGAAACTTGAAAATTTAGTCCAACAAGCATAAAAAAAGTAGATCCAGCTTTATTATTTCTTTAATGTGAACTAGAATATTTCCCCATCCTCTGTATGACAATTCTGTGTTTTTGCCATATTTTTAATGTGGTTTTCAGGAGCATAAAGGAATCAGAAAACTCACATTTTTGAACCTTGACATCAAGTTGTTAAAACTGCTTTGGGGGATTGAGTAGTTAACTATTGGATGAACCAAGACTGGATTAATTTGTCTTCGTGTGCTTGCCTTACAATGTTAACAAGTGCTGATTTTAGGCGGGGATTATTAGAGGCTCCAAGGGAGTTCAGAATCCCAAATCCATCATTCTATTCAATTCTTTAGAAATTACAAGGTTTCTTGGAGAACTGCAGGGTTCAGCCCTCACTTACATTCTTGGACAATGGGACGGTCACCACAGGAGGAAAGAGGAGCTCCTGGGACCATCAGGACCCCAAGGGACCAGAACAGGCTTTTATCCGGGGCTTGCAGGAGAATCCTGCACCATTTGTTCTCCTAAAACTCATCTGCTCTGTGAAGAGTTGCAGAAAGTCAGGATTATAGCTCTTGACTTGTTCATGAAAGCATGTCCAAAAAAAGACAATTTTGATGAAAGCACTTGAAAACCAGAAACTCAGAAACCCTGCTTCATCCCCCATAACAGCCCTTGCCCCTATTTTCTCCCCCTCCCCAAGGTGCTCTGCACCTATTTGGGATAGCGAGGCAAAGAGAACATGCAGAGGCACAGTTCATGCTGCTTGTGAGTCTCTCTGACTTCCATTCCCATGGCAAGATGGGAAGCAAGCATGAGAGGACAGAGGCAAGCTCCGTGTTCACCTTTTGAAGAGACTGCTCTCACAGAGAGGAGACAGATTCACCTTCCTACACAGCGAGGCGTCGACCAGCAAGAGGATAAGGAACTTCACCTCGTCACTTAGCACTGTTTCTTCCTTACAGGGCATCACACATCATCTTTCCCACCTGAGATGGCTAGCTTAGACCCTTGTTCTAGCTCTGCTTTTGTTTAAGGTCATTGGCAAAGACTGAACTCTTGAAGAAATATGATTATGACTAACAAAGCAAAGAAAAAAAAGAATATAACAAAATTTTAAACAGGATTCCAAATGTTCTTGCAACATCTTGAATGTGAAAAGCACCTCAAATGTGATATGAACCCTTGGGCAAATGGGGAGGGTGTCATTTTTCTTTCATTAGGTTGAGTCATGGTAACACTTCATAGGATATTTTTTTTGTTAACATCAAATTATATAACATCATAAAATATATTTTCAGTCTGACCCTGCTGTGGGCTAAATAATCCCGTTTCGTGCATATTAACAACACCTTGGCTGTGGTGGCAGTCACTGTGGTCATAGCTCTTTTCTGTCACGGATCCTCCCCTGACAGAGCTGATGGGAAGGTGTCCCACCAGCAAACTACCCACCTGAGCATGGGTACAGACAATGCTGCAACACTGCACCCCTCCGATATGGCTCAGAGGGGCTACTGAGGGACCTCAGCCCTCGCAAAGCTTGTTATAGCAGTGACTTGCAAGTTGGTTATTTTTATTTTTTAACACCTTTCAGTGGCATACTGGGAGAATCTGCCTGCCCCGTGGTGGCAGGCACGTGGTGGCCCCGTGCCTGCCCCTATGTTGTGCTCAGAGCTTGTAGGTGTCTTGTCAGCTATTATTTCAGAGAAGAGGTTCCAATTGTGGTGAGAGGTGGAGAAAATACAGCTGAATAAAGCAAGGAGTGAAACAGAGTCGCTTAGCCTTCCCTGCAGAGAATAAGCAACGCTCTGCACTGTAATGCAGGGGGTAAGGTGGTTATTACCAGTAAAACTGTGGCGATGTTCTTGGTACGGGAATTTGTTCCTGAGCAGCACTTGAGCTACAGATGCTCCTTATGTACTTGCCAGGACTGGGTGCTACAAAACAAACATGACCCCCTTTTCCAGAGGCTTCCTGGAGCCTCTAACTCACAGAAACCCCACTCTGCCATGCTTCAATTTCTGTGAAAGAACATTTTATTTCAGCATTGGCTTCTTCACAAATATACTGCAGTCTCTGATCTCCATTGTCGCTACTCACACAGAAACAATTCCACCTTCAGCACAGCTCATCTGCTCAGCCATCCTTGCTGGGGCTGCTTCTTAAACCGTTTCTTCCCCAGCAGAGCATCTCCCTCCTCAGCTGCATCCTGACTCCTGCTACAAGTGGCTGAATGAGCTCTCCCTCTAGCACTAGGGCTTTAAACAAAAGTTGATATTTCTGTACCTGTACTCATCCCTCATGCAAAGCCCATCTCTTTCACCACAGGAAATAATCCTGGTGCCAGACTAGGAAGAGCTGGCTCTGCTTCTCTATTGTCAGCATCTTCAGGAGACAATACAAGCAGCAACAACTTTGAGAAGAGACAACATCAAAAACAGAAGCAGAGAGGATTCTTCCTTCTGCCTTGGGCACTTTGTCCTCAGCTGTTAGCACAGATTTTTCACTGCTGCTCAGAGCACTGGCCGAAGAGACGTGGCACAGGGCGATGCACAGTGTGAGGTATTTGGCTGAACTTTAAACTTCTTGTTGTGTTGTTAAACATTGCACTGAGTTACATTTACTTCCCTTATGCTTGACCCTGCTGAAACTCAAAATTAATTTAGGGATTGTCTCTTTCATTCCCCGCTGGTGTCTGGGCCATGTAGTAACATCCAGTTCTTGCTGTTTATCGCACGGCATTAGGCTGCACCCTGGGGGTCACAATCCTAGTCTTTGCAGGGAAGAGACTGCCACCCATTACTTGTATTTTATATATACGTATTAATATATATGTATTTGTGTATATGATACTTGACTGGCTATGATTCCTTCAGTACATTATCCCTGAACAGTGGGATTAGATAGCCCGGATATAGGAGAAAACAGAGAACCGCAGGTGAGCTGTACGCCAGGTAAGAGCCCGAAAGGTCCTTAGGAAACCACATGCTCAGTACAGACTCACACACGTCTGAGTCTGGAATTGCCTGAGAAAGTGAGAAACTGAAGTCCAAACGCATGGAGTACTCGCTTCTTGTCCGTTCGCTTCAGTCCATAAGTCATGAAAGACACTGAGGTTACTAAACCCATATTCAGCATTTACAAGCCATTACTGAATACTTCACATCAATCCCCCTTTTCTCAAACCAGAGGGCTAACAAAGTTTTCATGTTCACATCTACCTCCGTTGCCCTGTGTGTTGCTTTTCCTTCGTTTTGGGGCATGGAGGAGGGATGGGACCATGACCATGGCCTAGCAGGCCTGGCCTCACATGGCCACCCTAGTCCAGGCACTGGCAAAAAGTCACATTTACACTGCAGTTCCCATACAGTTCTCAGGGTGAATTTATATATTTATACACCAGGAAGCCATTTCACTTCTTCAGCGCAATACTTTTATTTTCTCCATACGAAAGGTCCCTGTACCTCACTGTGCCTGGGAAGAGGGCTGTCCTGTGTGTTGAGGAGCTAGGACAGGCCCCAGGCACCCCGCAGGGGACAGCGGCCTCGGGCTCAAACTCATGCGTGAGGCTCCCATCCCGCAGGGGCTGGAGCAAGGAAATTTAGGACCCTTCAACTGTCCTGCTCAGGCTATGTTGAGACCTACTGACCCTTTGCAAGACTAAAGGCTCAACCTGAGGTCTTGTTCGATCAGCACCCATCTCCCAGTATCCTTCGTATTCTCTCATTCACGTCTCCTCTCCTTCTGTAATCTCTTCTGGGCGGCGACAAGTTGTACAAACCAGAGGGCAAGCATGTCCAGTGGTAAGGGAACAGGGGTAAGTGTGCCCCACTGATATGAAGCTGGGGCTGCCCCTTTGGCTAGGGGCCCCATCACTGCTCCAAGTGATGCATCCATGCCCTGCTTTGCAGCCAGCTTGCCCTGTTGGGTGTCACTCCTGGAAAAGAGAACACCTAAACCAGTGCTCTCCTTGAGCATCAGTATGGGATGTTACCCTCTTACTGGGATTACCCATTTCCAATTCCCTGGTATCACCTCTACTTTCTCCCTCAGGAAATGTTTTCAAATGGTTGCATGAAGCCAAGTTTAGCATATGAAGAGCCTATAAAGGTAGGATGATACTGAAGGATACAAACTATTTTTAGCAGAATCAGAGGGGTTTAATAAAAGCTCTTTACTAACAAAGGAGTTTGAATGGCACAAATAGAAGTCCCTGTTATATACTACTAATCACCGTAGCTCTGACACTAAGCATTAAAATAGCTACATGTTTCTTCAAGGCTTTTCCTGCGTGTAAGGAGTTTTGCATCTGTCTCTGCATCATGGGATGAGAAGCCTTTCTGCCTACAGAGGGGGAACACCACATCTGGAGGTGCCCATAAAGTCCCCTCGCAGTCCCACTGGGGCAGGTTGAAGGGCTGTTAACGCAGGGGCGTTCTCACTGCAGCTTCAGCAGTTGTCCCCTTCCGCACTAGGCACACGCGCATAAATGTCACTACCTTTTCCAAATTAAAAAATATTTAAAAATCACAAATTAAGAGATTGTGCCACACTTTCTGTTGTCTTTACTCATAAATTAATTGTCAGTGTATCTGCTGCAAAGCTGCTCTGTATCCAGAACACGCACTCATCACCTTCCCTGTGTTGCTAGCCAGGAGCTAGCCAGAAGGCAAACCAGCACAGGGCCAGAAAACAGGGCAGTTATTTAGCACCTGTAAACTCTCTGCTGTCTGAAGAGCCCAGACTAACTGCTGGAGTCCTTGGCAGCGTCCGTGATCGCAACCACCTTCAGGGACTGCGGATGACATATAAAAATTGAGTGCGACTCCTGCCACAGTCATGATCTATAGACACCTCCCCATCTTGCAAAGTGTATCAGTACAACAAGCTCAAAGGTAGTTTAAGCAGCTATGGATACACAGTAGGAAAGGTGCAGTTCAGTGACTAGAAAGAAAATAAATCGGCCCCTTTACTGTTTTGATATATCCTTCTTATAAAAACCTAATTATAAATGTATTGACAGCTAAAGAACATTCCCAGCAACAAAATGCAGAGTTTGATACCACTTTTTATACTTCACGTCTTTGCCCTTACTTTGCAGACTGGGACATGTTTCCTAACAGACCATGATCTAACATGCCCATGATGCCTCCCTTGGAGGACACTGGGCATCTCTGTCACTGACTTTTCCCACCATCTGTTTGTCCCACCTCTGTGAGCAAATCCACAAGTCCTTCAGAGTCTTGACATACATCTCTCTATAATGACACTCCTATTACTTTTTTGTGTGTGTCTAAATTGGCTTCAAGTAGAGCTGAACTTTTGGTAAGGTGAAGTTAGCAGGGCTTGTTAACTCTGGGCAGTTTGACACAAGAGATGTGTGATTTGTAATGTGCAGCAGTTAAAAGAAATGACAAACACATGTGATTTATGAACTGAAAGACTATCAGCATCATGCAGGCTTGATGATAAGTGTTGCATTAACACTTTTATGTCACTGAATAAAAGCCAGGACTGTGAAGCCTGCAGTTTAGCAGGTTGCAAGTAATCAGCAAACATTATATTCAGACACTGAGATTATCCTGAGGGCGATCATCACCACGAGCTCTGCCAGTGACTCAGCCCAGAGCACACAAAGCTGTCAGGACTACGCAGTGGGAGTGAAGAAGTTTGTCTTCCAGGAGCCACATGGGGACAACCGGACATGGTATGTGACCTGTGCCACCAGGAGGTAGTGACATGTGCAGGGGTCACTTCATTATGGAAAAATATAACTTTCAAATGTGTTTAAAAAACTCACAATGTATACAGGTCATGTTATATTTGTTTATTTTGTTATATTTGGGTCCCTAGGAAGAAGAGAGCTTCTCCCACAGCCTCCTCCTCCCGTTTCAAAAGCGGTATCATAAGTTCTGTTCAAGGAGAACAGTTTTCAGCTGAAGTGACTATCACCTTGATTAAGTCTTTCTCATCCAGGGAAAGAGCTGTGATTTAACACAGTCTTCCCCAACAGCACTATGTATTAGAGTAATGGACCCATTTCCAAAATGCCACGAGGAATAACCTAGTTACAACTAGTAAATATGTCAAGTAAGAGATGCTAAGCATACTCGGCATAATACTTTTCCTTTCAATTGCTCCTACCATTTAGTCTCTTATTTTTTATGTATATGTGAATCCTTTCTAGTTGTCCTATAAAGTACCACATAGGATGCAGTGGCAAACATTTTGATCAGTTAAATTCCAAATGTTTTGGGATGAAAAGATCAAAACACCCAAAACATTAGGTATTGATGTAAAAATCAAAGGGTGAAGGACTGAAATCACCTAGCTGCAGCATTTTTCAGTCTCCTGAAATTTAAAGAGATTCATTTTTGATAAAAACTTCTAGAGATCACTAGTGATGAAGTACAGAGCCCATAGACAAGTATCTGAGAGATACGCAATGACAATTTAATATGCAGTCCATGAACTCAATTGGTACCTGAAAGGAGAGCTTGTCATTTAAAACCAGGATTATTTTCACCAATTTCTCATACAATCCCTACTACTTGTCTTTCCCCCTAAAGTACCTGGAAGGAACAATAGCTCCTTCTATCTTCCTCCCAGCTGCCTTGTTGCAACATTTGCAGTTTTACAGACATGTCCTTATTTAGCCAGTTTCCCACTGAAGGCTAATTTAAAGTCTCAAGCACATGTCCTCAGCTGTTGTAAAATCACGTCACTAAATGCAATAGGCTCTGTTATTTTATATCAGCTGAGAGTCTACTTGCTAGGGCAAAATAAGTGGCTGCAGCTGCAGTTTTCTTCTTTGGGAGTTGCCCCTCTTACACAACAGATTGCAGGTGGCTGAAATTTGGTTTTTAAAAAGACAATCTTTTATTTTTATTTTATGTATTTATTTATTAGTATCTGGTGAGGTTCATTCATCTACTCTATCTAGAAGGCTGCCCAGGGCAAGTAAATTGACATACTCCAATTCTGAGGAAAGGATGTGGATGGAGCTGGCTTAGAAAAGAGATAACTACATCATAAACAAAACAGTCTCCCTCACGCAGTATCATATGGCAGGAATGATAAAACTGAAAATGTGACCCTTTTTTTCCTTCAAATAATACAGTGCCATTCAAGAGACTTAATTATCTCTAAAGACACATTTGTTAATTGCTGGCCTGTCAATCAACCCCCTTGTTAGACATGCATGTGACGTCACATCACTGTCTAACATCTTCTTGCCAGTCAAAAACCTTTATATAGATTAATCTGATTTCAGATGCAAATTTTGTCATTGACCTTTACCCAACTTTTGAGGGTCAAAATCTGAGCAGAGCTGAATGTTTTCTGTGTGGTGCTGAGCTGGGACTAGGGGCATTGGGCTGTGTCCAGGAGCTGTTCCCTCCTGGCCATTCTGCTCTGTGCTGCAGCACAGAGTCTGTCACACTTTCCATGGACAGGACCTCTGCACTGGACTGACAAGTGCCCTGAGCTGATCGGTACCACTCCAGAAGAACTATTCCTACCACTAATTTTGGTCTGCCTATCAGAGCATTAATTCCTTATCAGTTTAGCATGAGGACGTGCTTCATTAAGGAACACGCACTGGCGTATGAAGCGGTTCAGTCCACCCCGTGCAGAGCTTGTGCTCCCTCCACACCGCTGTGCCGCAGGGCAGGGCAGTGCTGGCCAAGCAGGCTGTGCTGAGGGAGACCCTGGAGCCTTTTCCTTAGAAGAAAACAGCTGCTTTGGAACAGGAGAGGTGTGCTGGTTTGAAAAGCGCAGGCACGGTATGGACAGCCCAAAGAGTGTGCATGTCCATGTGTGGGGATGCCAAGGTGAGACATTAGCAGCCCCTGGGATTTTCCCTTCCAGAATTCCCAGTCCAGGTAAGTGCGGATGTGCTGGAGCAGGCACGTGAGCCGGCTCTGCTGGTGCACTGCGCGGAGCAGCCGGCGCCAGTCTCACTGCACACCCAGGGCTGGATGCGCCCAGCAGCCGAGAGGGGCTCTGGAGAGAGACCTTGGCTTTCCTTTGCTACTGCAATTCTTTCTTTAATGACATTTGGTGGAAAGCAACTAGCCAAACTTCTGACTGCTCGAAACATCAGCTATGTAAAGAGAAAGATCTGTTAGTGCGTTTCTGGAAAAACCAGTATCTTTGCTTTCTTTCTTCCTGCAGCCTCTGTCATCATCACATTTCTCACCTTTACCAGCAGGAGCTGCTCTTGCAGAGTGATGATTATTCCACTGGCCCTTGCATGCCTGGACACCTCCCAACTGCCACAGGGACAGAAACGTGGCTGCTTCCAGTCAACCTGACTGCTAAGTAAGGAGTTGGAGGTCCTGCTTCATTTCAAAGCATTCCTCATCACAAGAGTCTCATACACCTTTGAGGTCTGTAGGTGGACACCAAATCTGAAGAGGTTACAAATTTATTTACGGATAGCGCATCAAGCTTCATGTATGCAGTTTCACTGGCACTTACAGTTTCCTTTGAACTGAAATAAAAGCAAATGGCAAAGGCAGAAGCTTTCAAGATAATATCATTTATCTTCTCAAGTTCTGCTTTTTAGATGTCAGCCAAAACAACTTCACAATAGCTAGAAAAGATCTTTGCTGGCATCATTGTATTTTTATTGGTCTTCAAATGCAACTTGAAATATTAGGTCATACTGTGGTGTTCACTTTTCTATTGATTTTCCAGACAGTCTGATAAGACAAATGAAAAAAATGCTTGTAATTATACCCCTTTCCTGAGTCTGAGGGACTCTGCACAAAGCCACGCAGCAAGCATCCTCTTCATTAAAACTTTGAAGTGGTTCCTAGATTCACAAATTTCAGGCGATCTTGAAGTCGGCAAGAAAGACTTCGGTAAAAATAAGAAGAGTAACGTCTTTGTAAATTAAGAATTTCTCCTTTAGAGGGAAGCTAAAAGCAAAGCGCTCCCTTCTGCAGCACATAGCAGCACGGCGACAGAGCAGCTGGCCATACCAGCACCATCTCGCGTGGGCGCTGAGGGACTGCCACGCGCTCCCCTTCTCTGGGGTTTGCTTACAGGCAAAAGCTCTGAGGCAAGCCTGAAAGTTCGGGTCATTTTCCCTGGGAAAGAGGGATTTGGGGTAACTTCCCGCGAAGTGGCATCTATTGCTGCAGCCCCAGGAGCTGGCTTGTGTGGGAGCGAGTGGCTGCTCCACGCCAGGCAGCAGGGCAGCCCACGGCTAGCCCCATGGCAATTCCCGTACCCTCCGGACACCAGCCTGCACCAGGGCTTTTTGTTTCCTGGCCTGTGAATGTGCAGTGGAACATTTGCTTCCTTTTCTGCTAGGGATCCAGTCTTTGTGTATAAAAGGTTATAAAAGATTCTTCTTTACAGTTGGTAAGAGTTTACCAATTGTCTTAGTGGCTAAAATAGCAATAAGAAAAACTTAACCAGCCAAGCAAGAAAAAAGATGATTTGTGAGGTCTTAGGAACTTTTGCTGGAATAAAGATCATTTGAGTCATTTGCGCCTGAATCACACACAGCTCATGTGCAAGCCAGGCCCTTCCGCGCAGGAGGGCGGCCGCGCGGAACCCCCAGTGAGCGCGGTGTCCCTCGCGGTGTCCCTTGCAGCGCCCCTCGCGGTGTCCCTTGTGGTGCCCCTCGCGGCGCCCCTTCCCAGCCCAGCGCGGCTCCGCTGCTGGCCCAGCCCCTCACCAGCAAAAACAGCAGACGACTGTAGGAGCATCCCAGGGCTCATTTCCAAAAACCTCGTTGCTCAGAAGCTCTAATGGATAAACTGGTCCTTGCTGGGAATTTTTTTCCCCTTTTAGCTTTGGGGTAAAGCTTCAGGCTGATTTCCATTCTCTTCCCTGTATAAGGGGAGAGGCTGAGAGACTAGAAACAGTGTGCAGGACCTACAGGGGGATCATGAAAGTAGTCTTGCTTTTCCTGACTGATTTTCCTGTCATCTTGGACTCACAATTGCAATGATATTAAGGTTTGTGACATCGCAGCAAAAAGCTGTGCAACTATTATCAGTTTAATTTTTTTTTGCAGTGTTCTCCTGTAAGATCTTTCAGGAATCCTACATAATTCAGTTATTAGTGAGTTAAACAGACTACAGAAAGAGGCAGTATATTCTGACTCTGCCACCATCCCAAAGCCCCTTTTGTTCCAGGATAACCTCATCATGTGCTGACCTCTTTTCGGGGATGACATCTGCCTCTTGTTATGTTTATAACACCTTATAGAATCCCCTCCTAACAATAAATTACATCATTTTAATGATATATGATATCATACAGATATTATGGTCTTTACTGAATGGTTTCCAGGAGGCTGGGGAAGAGAAAAAATTGAACTGTGGTCTTCAAACACTGTCTAGCAAGGCATGACTTTATTGAGGGCCTTTTTTGTTCTCCTTTTCCCTCTCTTATTCAAAAAGAAAATCTTCACTTAATCCAGATGCCTTTAATTATGGTTTGAAGTTACCAACAGAACAATGAATAATGAGAGAAAAAAGCCCCATGCCCCATTCCCTATGTCTGTCCCGCAAGAACCTGGTCCTTCAATCCAATAGCAGGTGAAGGCTGGAAGGGACGGCCCTGCTTCCTCCATGCCTGGCCCTGGTCCCACTGCTCTCTTTGCACTGCACCCAGCAACAGTTCTGAGCACAGAGTGAGTTGGATGAGCATCAGGTGACATCACTGTTACATAAGGTGACTCACAGTATAGAACGGTACCCTGAGATGCTGTTGTTAAAACCCCAACATCTTGTCCTCTAAGTGTCTTCCTCTTAAGAGTGCCAGGACAGTGCAAATAGAAGGCACTTACATCTCCCATAAAGACCTAGTTCTTCCATCAACACTGAGAGCACTTTGCTGACTAAATCCTATGTTTTTGAATATTTTATCATATGAATAAATTAATTTATTCTGAATGAATGGATGGACTACTGGGACGTAGCAAGTCAAACACAACCCCATCCCAGCTGGGGGATGAGAGGAAAATGAACCCACAACATGGCAAATATTCAGTCTGCTTAGACAGGCAGGATGAATTTGTGACTGTATCTGAAATATGAGAGTGCAGGTAGGCACACAGCCGTGTCTAAAAAGGGGTCAAGAGTAAGTAGAAATGATGAAGAAACCAAACAGCTCTTTTAAATCTGCAAAAATATTAATTTTTAACAGAAGGACTGAAAAACAAACAGCAAGTTTTATGTTTCTTCTCCCATTTTCCCATTCAGAATGTTTAGAAGTAACATGCACATTGCTTTTACTTCACACAAATATTAAAATACTGTCAGTATCAACACAGGACACCTCTCAAATGGTCTGTCATGCCAAGCCATTGATTTGTGGAACTGATGAATGCATGTTAGAGAGGCAGAAGCAAAAGCTGGAAAGTATTAAAAGCCAGAGCTCAAACACTGCAAGCTGGCTATGGTCCAGCTTGCACCAGCTGCTGATCCGAACAGTACGGATCTTGCAGCATAACAGTTTAACAGAAGATGGTTTGCATTCACAAAACGCTGAGGAGAGCTACCTAATAGGCATGTTTCAGTTACCCTGCGGCTGGGAGACTGATTCCACTGTGCATTTCTAAATGCCCTCCTCCTTTTCCTGTTCTTCAAAAAAATCATTGCATGCCACAGTCAAAGCAGCAACCAGAATCACAAATTCATTAAAATCCACTTCGTTGTCATTATTGTAGTCCAGATCTTTCATAATCTTATCAATCAGAAGGGGATCCTTTTGGCCCTAAAAAGGGAAAAAAAAACAAAAACAAAAAACTGTGGTATGTCACAACCCTTGCGGCTAATAAATAAAAAGTTGTGTGAAATATGCA
Organism: Crypturellus undulatus; assembly: GCA_013389825.1. NCBI lineage: Eukaryota > Metazoa > Chordata > Aves > Tinamiformes > Tinamidae > Crypturellus > Crypturellus undulatus. Next base: position 106,420 of record VWPW01007526.1, read on the forward strand.
CTTGAATACTAATATATCATTATTCACAGCCCTAAAAATATAGGTCTGGAGTAGCAAAAGTTCACAGCCACAAAAACTAAAGACAGACAGCTCTTAGAAAAAAATCCATGTACTAAATAACCACTGAAATGAATCAAAGAGGTTTTAGGAGATGTTGAGTGCTAATTTCTCACAGTAAGTTTGAGCTTTAATGTACATTCATGGGAATAATCCATAACAAACAGTACTTGGATTTCAAGAGGCTCTTTCTAAGTGGTCATATTATGCCTCCATTTGTCCTGTTCAGAAGATCTCTACTTACCAAATAACACTCAATTCAGTGGGAGTAAGGCAGCAAATACCATAATAACAAATCTCTAGTCAAGATTAAAATAAAATCCAATTCAAGAAAAGTGATGCAATGTATAAAAAATCCTGCTGATGGTGATAGGAACCACACAAATTCTTACAATTAATAGGATACAGAAAAACAATTATGCGTCAGGTCATTTTTCCATTAAACATTGATGTTGTGTAATGAAGAACATAACAAATGTGCAAAGAGATATTCGTATCAGCAGCTGGAAGGATTTTCTTAATGGCTTTCTGCAGGACAGATAAGCTGCACTGTGTTTGTGCTTTCCCATAAACCTGTGTAACAATTGCATATAATACATTTATAAGGCCTCAGCAAATATAATAGACCTTAGCTTCTGACTTGCCATTATGCTCAAATTTCCCTCGTCTCCTGAGATCTAGTCAATGGATTTCATTGTAAGGGATTATCTACACTCTGTAATTAAGAAAACCAATTAAAGCCTGATTTAATACATTCAGTTTTGCTCCTACTTCTAGGCTGCTTTGGTACTGCTGTTCAAAAGCAGAGTGCAGAGCACCTGGTTCTCCAGCTCATAGCAGATGGCAGACCCCTAGGAAGAAGCCAGACCTCAATTTTAAAACACTTTTTTCAAGCAGGACACTTGATCACATCTCTTCTCTGGCTCCACAGAGAGAACTGTCATCTGAGAGGCTGCTGCACGGTGTGCATTGCACAAGGAAACCCTATTCCTGAACCTTGCAACAGCTTCTTACCCCACCCATTAAACATTAAAGAGATTCAGTAGCTGCATCTTACTGAAAGGAAGTCAGTGAGCTCACTGGTGAGGAGTTCTTTGAGTTCTTCTTTATTGAGCTTGTATCTATCTCCTTTTTTGCCAGAGTAATGATGAAAAATACTGATCAAGGTATCCATAGCCTCCTCCAGTGGTGTGGACATAGCAGCAAGTAGAATAGCTGCATACAGAGAATAAGAATCAGGGACATTACACAGAAATCAAGCAGAAGTCCAGTCTTGGGGAAGTGACATAGAACACCCAAAGTTAGAAATTGTTAACAGAACTGAAGACATGGGCTTTCAGCTGATCAGTCCCATCAAATGTGTGTGAACAAAGCTACCTTGCTATTAAAAAGAAGTCATTGGTAATTACTTCTAAAAAGTAAATGGACTTTAATTTAAAAAGTATTTTATTGAGCATCCAATTTGCAAAGCTATGATAAAGGAAACCAGAACCTACAGCTGAAAACACAGTTAAAATGAGGAATGCCCTGGCAGGTATGAGGGAATACGCTTATACTTGTTCATCCAGAAGTTTCTCCATGAAAATGGTGGCTAAAGTGGCAGCACATTTATACAGAAAGTTCTCCCACAGCACTCCAGTTTGCTAGTGGCAACTGAGGGAAAGTCATCAGCAGAGAGATGCAAGTATTGGAGCATCAGCTTTTGCTGCATGGGTCCTGCTGTTTGGGTAGACTTTTTCCTGTAAGTCACCCGGATCAACAAGTATGGCCCTGGAGGACAGGCTTCATCAAACACAGAGTAAGAATGCAAAGAGGGAACAACCACTAAAACTGAAAAAAAAAAAAGATGGAAATGTAATTAGTTACTAAGTAACTAGGGAAAAATCATTTTTATTAAGCACCAGGAGAGAGTTTAAAAAGCCAGAATGAAATTCAAGGTAGGACTGCACTCATGAACAGTATCATGGTGCAAATTCTAGGACTTACCTGCTTTACAAGGTAGCTGAAGCAAGAAAATACTCAGATCACAGAAGGTGATGGGCACCTTCCTTTCAAAACGCATGCACAGGCTCTCACTAATCAGGCTGAGAGGGTGGATTGTGCATATAGAGACAGGCGCATAACAGTCACGGGGACAACTGAGCTTCTCTTTCCCTGTGCACTTGACTGCTCTGTTCAATAAATGCTGTTGGCTCTAAATAGGTCGCTAAAATATTCACTAGGCAGAGCAGAACGCTGTGCCTGGAAGACACCAAATATTTCTTACCCTTTGACCTTTTACAAATATGCCCATCTGGGGACCTGAGGATCAAAATCAGAAAATGATCACAATAACAAAAATGGGGTATTAAATAACTCCCCTCCCTCTACAACACAGCTCCTTCTTACCCATCACCCAGCATTTCTACAGCAGTGCATGTTCATGCCGAGGCTCTGACAGACTGTGTTCAAAGACATTTGGGTACCTTGGACAGGCTTGCAGATGAGTTAGTCACAAATCCTTTGAGGTATCTATCTTTACTGTCAGATGTCTGAATAAGTCTAAAAATCTGGCTCTTGTTGAACAAAGTTTGTGCTGCAGCACAATTGTCCTCAGGAGGAAACCAGAGTCCAGAAAAAAAACACGTGTCTGGATTCAGTGTTCACAAATCAACAGGCCACGTTCAAATTAATTGTTTTGAAGAGAACAATGGAAATTAAAAATGACCACAGTTTTCACAACAGCCACATGAATTGGAAATCTCCTTGCTTCAGGTTTGCTCTCACTCTATAAAGCCTTCCACCTGCTGCAATGTGTGTCCAGAGAACACAAATGTACAGCTGAACAAACAGCAACGTGGAACAGTCATTGCTATTTCTCTCTTTTATTCTAGCCTTGGGGGGACAGAATGACATGGCCATCATTTTCATTTCTGAAAACCTCTAGGCTCCCATAATTTTAAGTGCCACAGTTCAGCTCAGCCCACATCTCCACCTCCTTTGCCTCCAGACACGATGTCACTGCAAAAGGTGTCCGTGATCAGGCAGGAGGTCTCAGCCTTGCTAAGGGACGTCCCTCAGGAAGAGCTTGCTCTGCAGAAGGCCGAAGGAAGAGGACTCATACAAAGATGCTGGATCCCCACGTTAAAAGCGGGGAATCTCTGGGCTCCAGGAAGCCCAGGGATGCAGACAGACCATACGCAGGGAGGGAGACGGCTGGTGTCAGCTGCAGCACAGCTCTCCCACTCAGATCCTGGGCCCATGCTGTGTGCTCACAGAAGCTAAGGAAAAGCACATGGATGGGGAGTGTCTCCTGCGTAGCTACAGCCACGTAGAGCTATGTCCTGTCTGTTGTTCCCTAGCTCTTACAACTATTGCTCAGAAATATTAATCAAAATTAACGCTAAAATCCCAATTTTTGCTATTTGATAACAGTTTAATCTACTACTAGAAAAAAATAAAGCAGATGAGTCAGTACGTACACAAAAATTACTCTTCTCTATGTATTCTATTTGTCCTCTGGCTGATGAATACTGTAAATTCAATTACCTAAGAAGAGCCTACAGGAAGTAAAACTTTCAGGCAACAGGTAAAAATCTAAGAGCTGCCATTCTCTGCACAAAAGAGAAAAGATTCTCTTCCATCATCTCCAGAAGTTCAACTCAGTAATTTATACAGGGATATAATTTGTGTAGTCCCTTTCAGTCCTTTCACACCAAGTAGTTGTAGAAGAAATTCTCTGTTCCATGCTGATGGATCATAGATATACTGAGAATGGCTACACTGAACATTTTTTATTAAGAGGTCTGTCCATAACTGCCAGTGCCTAGTGAGAGCAGAGATCTTTTATCTCCCTAAGCGCAGGTTCCATGTGGGTTGCATGGCCACTCAAAATTCATAACTACCATCTGACTGTTTTTAACTCATCATCCAGCACAAATTGTTTTTATATGATAGCTAATATACAACGAACATAAGTAAAGTCCACATGGCCTGTAAACACTCCTGCAGCAGGGCAAAACCTGACTATGTGTTAGCAGCCACCATTCCTTCATCAGTCCTCTCCTGCACATGGTTTCCACTGATGGGAAACATCGATGCAGCTCCAGGACAGATATGTGACAAATACCACCTAATCTCCTATGCTGGATGGCACAGGGAGAGAACTACAGCAGAACTGGAGACAGCGAAGATCGGTGCCTTCTCACTCATGACCAAACTTCATCCATGGAAACCTGCAGAATTCTGGAAGCGTCAGCTGAAAGGCCCCTTTGGAGGTGCCCAACTCAACATCCTGCTCAAAGTGAGACGATCACCAGCACTGCAGCAACTCACCCATGGCAGTGTCTAGGCAAACCTTGAAAACCTCTGGTGACAGACACTCTTCAGTACACTGATTTACTGATGCACTACCCTCCTGAGGGCCTACCTTATCCCAATATCCAATCTGAACATTCAAAGCAGTAATCTGTGGCCATTGGGCCTTGTTATATCATCTGCCACTACCAAGTAGAGTTGTGCTGTGTTGATTTTATGAAACTTCTTCAAAGATTCTTAGCTCCTCACCCTAAGTCAAAAATAAGCTTGAAAGCAGTCTCTCTTCTGACTCACTCAATCTAGTTCCCCATTTTAGTGTCAAACTCATGTCATGCGCTTGCCCCTTGCAGTCTTCTTCAGCTGTACCCTTCTCCTAATGCGTATTTCAATATGAAAGGGTACACTGCAAAATCAAGGGCTGTCGGAAGCAGAACAGCAGCTTTCTCACTCTGTGTGTCACAAATACTATTCAGGACCAAATTCTGCCACCTTTGCTCAACCATTCAAAAATGCCAACCTTACAAAATGAGTAACACATCTGATTTCCCTAGAGGCTGCTGACATAACAGGAGGATGTTCCTTGCCTTTTGAAGCTGCAAAATGAGCCAACTAGCTAAAAGTAATTCCTGTAGTTTTATTTGGGGTATGTACGAGTAGCACCCAGCTGGGAGGAGGTTGGTCCTATGGGACTATTTCTTCTCCACACATGTGCTTGCTGGCACAGCAAGACCACAGATACAAAATCTCACCTCTCTTTTCTGCCTCACAAAGACCTGACCAGAGCTCTGCCATTTGTGAGAACAAGTCAACCTCTGATATATCTCAGTGGCTTTTCTATTCCACTGCCAGGGAGTTTGCAATTCTTGGATCAGCAGAAATTTGCCTCGGTCTCTTCCTCAGGCAACACTTGCACAGGCCACCTTTAAGCCAGAACAGCCTGTCAAGTGACAGTCTAAGCCACAATGAAATACTGCTCAATTTAAGTAGGAGGATCTCATACTCAGGGCATCTGGCTTTCAGCATTTGCCAGAGCGCATGTGGGGAATATTTTCTCACAAATAATTATTGCGCTGGGAAAGGCAAGTCAGCCGCCTTCCACCCACATCCTGTCATTATTTATTTCTCTCAAACTCACTGTTCTTGAGATGCACATGTTTTAAATCAACGTTGTACCCCCAAAGTGGCAAAAGGTACAGGGAACAGCAAAAGGTTAGAAGCATAGATAGCTACATATTGAAAAGTTTATGACAGACTGAAGAGCTTAAAGGGTGTGTGTATATGTTTTTTTATATATACTCACATATAGTAAAGAGCTTACAAGAGACCTGTATTTGAAACAGTACTTCTTGTTAAGCTGTAATGAACCTTTTGACTTTCATTTGTGTTCTTTTTCCATATTTCTGTGGCTGCTGGATTTATCTTGTTACAGCAAGAATGTCCATCTTCTTCATTGGTTCTTGTTCACATTTTTAAGCCTCTTTTTACTGTTCTGTAAAACACCTAATCACCTAATTTCAGTGTTTAACTCTGTTAACATCCTTTTAAATGTGTTTAAGGACTGCCCAAACTGAAGCGTATCCTGATCCCCTTCTTACGAGTGCCGTTTGGACAAGGCTATATACTCCATTTCCAAACACAAATGAAATTTCCAGGTCACTGAACTCTTCTTGTCCATATAGTGGTCATTTTTCCTGTGATACTGTCCTAGGACAGAATTTGAAGCACTGTTTGTGCTTGAGATGCTCAGCTGAGTCACCACCTACTCTCCTTTCTCCCAGCCACCCTTTACTCCCTTTGTGAGCAACCACCTACTACCAGCTGGTGGGGCTACATCAAACTGTATAGGAATGTACCATTACCTGGAAAATAGCCTAGAAAGCCTTAATTAACCTTAAACTGAACTCATAAAGATTATATATATTCTGGCTATAAAACACCATCCTCTTATGCCTCTGAAGCAGATTTATCTATCCACTACAAGCCACTTTTTAGTACAGTCTACCTATGGCCAGGAAGCACACCAAGATAGTCTAAATAAAACACTCTGGCAGAGGCACAGATTTGGGAGCAGCTCTTTGCATGCAGCTAACAGCATGGAGTCCAAGTGCACCAGCACAGAGCACAGCTCTCCCCTGCTGCAACTAGAGAGGCTGCTCAGCGCACCAGCTGGCTTTGCTAGCTTGAATTACAAATAGTACTTGACAGTACCTCACCTTCGGAGCAAAGCCAGCGTGGTAAAACCCTTTGTGCTAAGTCCAGTGATAAGACAAATACACCCTTCTGGGACACACTGGTTCCTACAGACTCATGTTTTCTCCTAATTCAAACCTGCATCAATGTGCAACAGCAACAGCATTAAGTCTTCGCTTCCACTTCCTTCCTCAAGGCTTTTGCAGCTAGGTTGAAGTTATGCTTCGCAGCTGTCAGTGCCCCTCCTGGCAGGACTGGGAGAACTGGGACCATGTCACAGTGTGGACAAGCCAAGGAGGATTGGGAAATCATTGCTGTTCTCCTCACTCCTCTGGAATATAAGATTCCCTTAAGCTTTCCCTGTGCTTATGGACAGACTAGCATAGTAGTTACGACTTGTACACAACCACGCAGGAGCAAGAAATGTCTGTCCACAGCAACAGGTCTGAAATAATAATAATAATAAAAACAGAGACTTCTAGAGCCCAAGGCTGCAGTGATGTGTTTCCTACTCCCTGCTGATTTCACTGGCATGGAGGATGTTCCTCACCCTCCAGGGCTCAGCAACAAGCAGGACATGCATGAGTCCCTATGCAAGGTCTCCCTTGAGCCGTGGTTACTTCATAGCCCAGAGAAGTCCCTCTGGTGTTGTATTTATCCCTGGACTCCAGAGGAAGGCACCTCTAGTTAGTGCCATGGCCTGAGGCACTTCTTTCTTCCACGGGTTTTCCCCAGGCTGGGGCAAGCCGCCGAGTGAGTCGCCTCTTTCCTTCCTGCTTGTCGGCTACATCCAGCAGCCACTGTTCTGGCAGTTACCCCTTACAGCTGGTAACACGGCTCTCCGGTGGCAACGGGCTCCTCTGAGCTGGGCAGGCGGCGGCGCGCGAGCCCCTGTACATCCGAGCGCTGCCTGTACGGGCGCCCGGCCCTGCTGCGACGCGCGGCAGAGCCCACGGCAGCTCTCCATCCTCCCTGCTCCTTCTGCTCGCTCTGAGCTCAGACAGGCCAGTCTTGATGTAACTGGCAAGTAAATTCTGCTTCCGTATCACCAGTGCGTTGGCAGAAGTAAATTCCTTTCAAAAAAATGCAATGGGAGGAAAACTCCTGCCTCTGGAAAGCCCTAGCCTAGCTTTATTGAATATTCTTGAGCTGATATTAAATCAATACATAAAAAAAAAAACGAGTAAGGTTTTCTCTGAGCTTGTGGATTTATAGTAAGAAAAATTTCCTTTTGTCTGGGGCTGCCCCTTAGTGTCCTGCTGCAGAACTGCTACTGAACACTTCTAGCTTTCATGCTAGCTATGGACTACCACAGTTATCCAGTCCAGAGCCCAGGTGTCAGGCGTCTGCCTGGCTGCTTCACAACACACATAGACATTTCGCTGGCACATATTTACAACAAGCTTTGCTATCATATAGGGTCTCCTTATCATCAATAAGCAAAAAGATTATTAAAAAAAAGAGAGAAAATACATGCTAATGCCCATGGCTTGTTAGCTAGCTGCAAATAATTTAAGTATTTTGGTCCTTCACAGGTCAGGGGTAAAACTAAAGAATTTAGGCACATGCTTTGCTGAATTCAAGCTGTACATTCCATTAATAAAAGGCAAGCTGATAACCTGCCAATCGTTAACCATAAAAATCTATGTCCCTTGATAATTCATCCCCAACTTGTCACCTGACGTTGCCAAAAAAAAAAAAAAATCAGCAACAACAACCTTAACATCAAAGTTGTCTTTTTTTGACAGGCAATGAAAGAACAAAGGGATAAGGTTTCCCCAGTAGCTTTGGAGCAAATAAGCTGTGAAAAGCAGTGACTTCGCTTTCTAATGCAATGAGACTAAAAACCCTGAAGAGGGCACTGAGGGCCAACAGATGATCAGGGTATAGAGAAAGGGTGTTTAAAGAAGATGAAGCCAGAGCAGAAAATCTAAGCAAGCAAGCAAAAACTTTGAATGTGGTGAAGCTTAGGTAGATTAGTGAAGAACAGATAGGAGGGACACGGATCTGTTTCAAGCTGAAGCACAGGCAGATGTTGTTGGACAGATCCTCAAAACAAACAGTAACTATTTGTCAGGACTCCACAGTATCCACCCTGTGGGTCTAGAGGGACTTGAGGATGGATGAGCAATCAGGTCTGTCAGGGAGCCTCTCACTCCAAATCTGCCTCAGGATCTAGCACTAGAACTGGGCAATTTTGGCCATTTAAATAGATTCCAGGCAATATCCAGACAATAATAAATCTGCTGACCATTCTAGGTGGAGACAGAAACCAGCGTAAAAAACCGACGTGGTGGGAACATGACTAAATAAAATATACTGCAGAGAAGTGATGTCGTTGCTCAAATCTACTCACACTCCCTGAAGGAGTCAGTCAGTGGGTGACTTCACTGATTATAGTCTACCTTTATTGCCAGAAAGCATTCCCTCACTTTGAAAAAAATGAGGTTGCCATGGCTTTAAAGGAAAAGTTTCACAGAGATTAATTGTTAACTGGAAGAGAGGAAATAAAGAATTGATTACTAGTTTTCACAGTGAACTGAAATCACCACTAGAGCCCTACAGGGAGCTCTGCTGAGGCCAGCGCTATTCAACACGCCCCAGTGTTTTTCGGCACTTCTCACTGTCAGTGAGTTTTGTTTCCTTGCTCCCTAGTCTTTGCTGAGTTTTTCTGAACCTTCTGCCCCTCCTAAACAAAACGCTTGTACAACCTTTCAGCCCCTGCATGCCACATCTCCAAAAACCTCAAGTTTAGATGACTCTCACTCAAGTTTTCTGAAGCAGTGGTGTATTGTTTCCCATGATCTTACTATTACATAGGTTTGAGACCTACTTTATGTGGCTGATCTTAGACATCAGCTCACTTTCAAATCCAGCATGCTGGATGGAATAGATTTCAGCAAAAGCATTAGATAAACGTTGGAAGAGGAGAGAGACACAAGTAACTACAATACTATTATTCAATCAATACAGATCAGAGTTAAAATATATTATAATTTGGAAATAAATTGGAATAAAATCACTGATGAGAATTAAAAAGGATGAGTAAAAGTTATGACAGTTAGGAAGCCCACAAAACAATTATCTGCTTTGCACATCACTGCTAAAAAGGCCATTGCGTCTGCTGTGGAAAACGGAGCAATTGTGCATAAAGCCACTAGGAAATTTGCTGCTCCACTGACTTCTAAGAAAACTCGAAATGAGTAATGTTTTATTGCTCTTACCCTGTTTTTCTTCCCCCTCAAGTACTCCTATAACAAAGCCTTGAAAGAGATGGTGCTATATCCAGACAATTTCTTTCTCATCTCCTCTCTCCCATGCTGAGCAATATTCTACCTTTGATCTGTGGGTCTTCTCTTTACTTCAGCTAGCCACACCAAAACTATTTAAATTCTTTCTCAGCCACAGAACATTAAAAAAATGCATTTTGATAGACTCCTGGGAGTTTTCAATACTTACTTATCAGCGAGATTTTGATAAATTATATTGTACCTTTTAAGAGGCATATTTCTCAGTGAAATGAATCTACAATAAAAAAATGAGTTTATTTGCTTTTCAAACCTGTAAGAAACTATAATAGTAGAATGCCACTAACTGATTATACAAAACATTTTCCAATTTAAGCTTTTAATTTCTCAGCAAATAATTGCCATCCTTGTGGAGTGATTTTTAGAGTTAAATCATTTTTTTCAAAATAACCTTTTCAAACTAACTCTTTTGCCAGATTTTAAAAGGTTCTTTAAAGGTTCATTATCCCTCTGGTATTTCAAAAGAAGGTAGGGCAATCTATTAAAATAAATGCCAGGTCTGGTATTAAATGAAATTTCACATGTGCTTTTGACACTATAAAGCACTGCCATTCCAGGACTAGAAAGGGTGATGATAATACCACCATCCTTCCTTGCTCTCTTTGTTCTAAGAATTCTTTGTGTTAAGAAATGTCTTGTTTTTATCTTCACTTTAATTCAACAGAACGTTACCTAACTCTTGTTTCACAGGATTAATCTGCAAATCCAAATTGCCATCACATTCCTGAGGGAAAGTAAATGCTACCAAATTATTTTCCTCTGTGCCAAGTTAAATATGATCATTTTAGCACAGAAAAATAAGCAACTCTGTTCTCTGATGGAAAGTAAATAATACATACCACTGTGGTCTCCTTGGATTCATACTTTGGCAAAACTATGGCATAAAACTGTATCTTATGAGATGTCACAGTTGCATTAGCTGCACTGTTCTGTAATTTAGGTATCTTTATAATTCCACTGAGTCCATCCATAATTCCACTATAAGCCCATCTTCGAAAGGTCATTGAAACAGTATGTAGAACAGGTACTGACAATGTTTATTCTAAGAAATATCGAGTTAAAAACACATCCTTCACCGAGTAAATGAACAATAACTTGTTAATTACAAGCTGCTACTGACCCATGGAAAGCTCTTTAATATTACAAGCATCTAATTTTATTTTTTGGCTGAGTGTTCCCTATCTTTCCTTCTCAAATTTACTATCAAGAGAAATTTGCAGTAAAATGAAAGCTTGATGCTCTCTCCATCTCCTTTAATGATATGGCATTTCAGAGAACCCCACTGACTAGACAGGTCCACCACTTTTAACTACCTCTGACTCACCTGAGAATGACAAGTGATAGCTCCAAAACTGCTTCCCAGCCTTAGTTCTGCCTTGACACCAAACAGAAGCATACTTGAAGCATCTTGCGGGATTATTGTAATTCTTCATGGAAGATGACGGAAGACTGGTCAAAAATGTACAAATAGAACTCTGCCATTCCAGAAAGGGTTTAAAAGATGCATTTCTTAAGCAATACATTTGTTTCATACTTAAGTCTACTCTCATCTTGTGAGGTAGCCTGAGTTACCACCTTCACCAGCACAGAGTTGTTTGTGGCTTCAGTGGCCCTGGGTAAACAGGCATTCAGTTACAGTCAGAAACGTACAGGTCAAGTAACACTCTCCACAATGGCAAACCTGACACAGAGTGCGAAGATGAATGGTAATGGAATGGAAAAAAAAAATCTGAACAATCTGCTAAAAAAAAAAACAACTTTATGTCATTATTTCAGAGCTGGGGATTGCAGGATAAAACACACCACCTCTTCTTGTTCAGATAAGATTGTTCTTGGAAATTTTCAATTTAACAAAGTCTTAGGTCAAAAAAATGAGAAACTTGATAATACCATCAGAATATCCTCCTTCAGAAAGTATCCTATAGAAGACCTGTATCTCTCCCAGGCAATCTGCTTCCCTGCTCCCAAGTTCAAGCAGAATATTTAATATAATTTGTTAAGCCCTTCTACTCTTTCTTTAACATCAAATATTTTTATGTGATTTGAAATAGATCATTACAAAACTATCTGCACAACACAACAAAACTTGGATTTCCCATTTGCCTGCTAAAGACAATGCGCAATATCAGCTAGAAACAGAAGAGGGAGCTTTCAATCAGCTCTTTTTTTGATGCTTTTTTTAGGAGAAAAAAAAAATCTCTATTTGAAGTTTCCTGTCCTCAAGCTGCAGCTGAAAAGCAATGCCCTATGTCAGATACTGAACATCACTAACACAACTGGGCATGGACAGACAGTTTTGCTGATACTTTATGTGCACCTCTCCTTACGCGTTTTGTGTCCTTTCTCCACTGATACAGTACTAAGAGATTTCTGCAAACTACAAGTTTGCCCAAGCTAGGAAGTTGAATATGAAAAAGTGAGGGTGCAAATTTTGTCCTACTGCACAAAAACACCCTACACTGAGAGTCAAGGAGAAACCTACCTCTGACTTCAACTCAGCAGCCTCAGCTCCTTGTGTAAGTGAATTGAGAGGTAATGCCCCAGGAGGAAGGTTGTTAGGTTTTCAGTGCTGAACTGCCCTTTCTGCCATTTTGGACATTTAGATACGGAAAGAGAGACATTCTCTCCCAAATGCAAAGCTGAGAAGCTTGCGCTGCTCTTAAATGGAAATAAACCGACCCACACAAAGGCACTCTGGGTTCATGCTATGAGATGCTAGGAATTAGCTTGCATATGATACCTGTACAGGTCAGGGTACAGGTAGGTATCCCCACTGCATTGCAAAGCCCTCCAAATGGCTTCCTGGCCACCCTGTCCCTGTTCCTCCCTATCAGGTCTGATGAGTTTGGATCACCTCTGGGATCCTGTGACCAGCAGTGTGTCTACAGTATTTATTTGAGCTTGATTTGTTTAAATGCAAACTTCACATGAAAGAAAAAGAGATTTGGAAACAACAGGTCTGTTTACAACTTTTTTATCCAAAGTCCCACTGTCATGATTTGGAGTGTGGGTGCTGGAAGCTGTGGCCTGCAGCAGCAGTCCTGCCCATGGGGCTCCATGCTGTAACATGCCTTAGGGCCATGTCTTTCCCCATTGGCAAGCCAGGCCCCACCATTACCAAATAAGACTTTGTTATTGAAGGGGGACAGGGCCTCCACACACTGGCTGAGAAGACTGTTCTTCTCTTTGTACGGGCAGGGAAGGACTTTTAGGGTCCCCCCTATCTGCTGCCTTGGGCAAATCAGGCAGCTGCAACCAACCTCTTGCTGTAAAAGCAGGGGCAAATCTTCCTCCAAAGCATCATGACCGACTGATAAGGTACATTGCTGCTGCCTCATATCCAACACCCTAGCCAGCCTGAGAGATGTATTCAGGCCCGCTTACACAGCCAGAACAGACAGAGCTGTCTGCACAAATGACCATCTGTAAAGAGTTTCCTTCCTTGCAATAAGGGTGAGGTGAAATTTGGGTCCAATATGCCAGTAATAGGGGAAAGTTGAGGATCTTAAGAGAGAGTGGCCGCTAGTATCACATCCTAGGAAGGTGAGAGAGAAAGTCTCACATCCTGTGGAAGCTGGCAACTCATGCCAAAATTAAGCTTTCTACTTGCTGTTCGTAGGTGAAGCAGTGCTACCTTGCATCACGGTGGTGGACTAAATGCCCTCATCATAAAAGACCCAGAGGTATCTGAAGTCCCCTGAAGACTTGTGAAGGGAACTGCATGATCACACTCTCTTCTTGCTGCTCTATCATCTGCTTGGCTACTACTACAGATTTAGTTTGGCAAAGCTCTCCCTGGACTGAATTTTGTACATACTGGAGCCGGCTCGACCTCCTCCGCTAGAAAAGCTTCACTCTTCACTCATCAGCCAGAGCTGCTCCCCAGGGAGCTCCTCTGTGACACCAGTGACTGACCCTGCTTAGCAGACACCTATGCAGGTAGACAGGGCAGGAGGTCAGCGAGGCTCCTCAGACTCAGCAACTCACCCACTGGTCAGCAACAACGCAGACCTTTATTCAGGATGTCTTACCACAACCACTGTTTTCCTTCCCTGTTTCACAATGAGTCTACTAATTTATCTGTACATAGCTGCACAGAGAGCTTCCAGGTAACTAACCCAATATACACAATACAGTACACAAATTACTGTTGGAAACTTCTTGCCGGCCCAAGGAATCAGGAGGGGATCACAGACGCAGACTCCATGTGAATTAGATCCTGATCCTGATCCGTCAATCCTTTATTTAGCCCGAATAGCATACTTATATACACAAGCAGAAGCAAGCTCTCTACACGCGTACAGCTACCATTGGTCACAGGCTACTATCCATGCATTTCTACCGCATTCAGTTGGCCATGGATAACGGCGTGTATTCACACCATAGGTCTGCGCACCAGTCCTTCTTTCTTACTGACAAGCTTAATCAAGGTTCTGTCTCGCCCAACTTTCGCATGCCTGCTGTTCAAGGACTACTGTTCACATTCCTTTAACTCAGGGAGTATCCGCTATCTTCTTTAAGCTCAGCTCCCTGCAGCCACTTCCCATGGGAAGGCCTCCGTCCCTTAGATATGTTCCTACAATTACAACAGAGCAGTCCCACAGTTTTATCTTATGGTTGTATTTTACCATTAAAACACGGTACACAGCAAGAGCAGCCACCACCCATCTCACAAATAGCATCACCACAATACAGCCACCCCTGGCTTTATCTGCTGGCCCTTACGGAGCTCCAGAAAGGAGAAGGCAGACATTAGTGACTTTGACTGTGACCCACATAGCTCAGGGCACCTGCTCACAGCAAAAACAAACAGGCTTGCCTCATTGGGATTTGAAGATCAAATGCCGAGCGGTCATGGCACGTCGAACTTTAAGCAAACACTGGCCTTGAGTCATTGCCTGCCGAACTCCAGAGAACACTGGAGCGTGGTGTTCTCTTCCCACACAACACTGCCGACTGACTCATCCATTCCTCTTGTGCCTTTCCCACATCCCGCCTGCCTTTTGGGAATGCACGACATAGGGCACTTTGGGACTCCTTCAGAAAACTCCCTCAATTGTTGCATCCTTTTTAAACTCTTAATTTATGTTCTATATGCCCTTTATTTCTCTCATTTTCCTTTATTCAGCAGATGAATCTTTCCAAAGGCCCAGTGCAAACAGCCTCTACTTCCCCACATCCTGCAGTGGATCATACGGCAGTGCAGTTCCCAGCGCAGACGTTCAGCAGAAGGAAAACACTCTGCTGCTACAACACAGCACCAGAAACACGCACTGTCCTGAATACAGACACAACACAGGATAGGTGAAGGTGATGACATTCCCTATGGCAGAAACACATCCACACACCACTTCCTTCCCAGGTACACCCAAGCTCTGAGACGGAGCAGCACTGTAGTGGGGAGAGAAAAGAAAATATAATGCACTACACCCAAATTAAATGTGCTGAACACTTAGTTCTCAGCAGTTTGCTTCTTGAAGCTGAAGCACAAGGTAAAAGGGCAGTCACTGAAAGAAATGTACCTGTTAACTGCAATAGATGGACATCCATCCATGTGGTGGAGAAAGCTCAAGGTTCATTCTCAGTCAGAGCACTTGCCACCTGATGCATGTAAGGCTTGACAGTTAAGATCCTGCCAACCTTAAGAATTTTTACACAGGTAGATTTTCAGATGTGGCAAAAATGAGGGACTGCATTCCTCTGCGTCCATGGTGTCCACAGAGCTGTTTGCTTTTAAAAAACATCTCATTGGGGCTGCCTTGCATGGAAGTGGCCAGCTGACAGACCTTAGGGTTGTTTCCCTGCTGGGTGATTTCTCTTACCTCCTAAATGCAGATAGATCACATACAGGCTCTTCTCCTCCCACTCTTTGTTGTCTTGCTTCATTTCACAGGTACTCATTAATGCTTGTTACTGCATATTACTAACTCCTTCAAAACAGAGGAATAAGGCTTAGTCTGTGTGATGAGTGTGCTGGATCGTCCAGGTAAAGCACTCCAAATGCCAGTACAACTTTAGCAACAAACTGTGCTTCAAAAGCAGCTTAATTCCATGGGGACCAAAGGAGCAAGTTGCACCAGTAAAAGCGCAGTCTCTGGGTTACAGCTACATGAGGACTCTTGCTAATATGGCTCTGGCAGTCAGAAATCATCCGTGCTCTCTCCTTTGAGCTATCTATGCTGTGCGGCAAAGCACAACACCTAGGTCAGCTTTCAAGATAAACTCACTTGGGTGGCACACAGTGTTACACAGCTGGCAGCACAGGGGAGAGCAAATCAGGGTACATGGAGAAATAGAAGTGGAGAACCTCGCCCAGATGCACACTTAAAATTTAATTATCCTTGCAGCCATTACACTGGAGTGCAGTCCTGGCTGACTATATATTAACTCGGTCACATCAAAGATACTCCTAGCTAGCGCTAACAGATGCTGACAGCATTGAGCTCTGTTCTGGTGTCTCTCCACCACTTCTCCCAGCACTAACAACGCCAGGTGATTTAAGCTACTTCCCTGCCAGCACAACCTAGGCAAGTACCACATGGGCCTTCCCACCCCTGTTGCCCACCCAAGAAGCAGCCAGCCAGGGAGGCTGGGGCAGGGGCACTTAAATGACTGTGAAGGGACATGCAGGCTGGCACTGCATCAGCCATACAAGCAAGTCAGCCCAGCATCTCTGGGCTGCACTCAACACATCCTTCGCAATCACTATTTTTCCATTATCCAAAGTATCTCCACCTCCCTTGGCCTAGATAAGAGAACTGACTGCAGAGTCAGCTTGTTGTACTGGTCTTGCCAGCAAACAGTGCCTGGAGAATGTTTATCTCCCAGCTTACAGAAGGTTACCATTCACTGGACAAAATACAGGTGCCATATCCTCTTCTGGATGTTGAGTCAAAATGACCACGGATACTGTGCTTGCACTGAACTTCATGTCATTACTGTATATTAACTATGCTCAGAGGGCACATAGCAGACCAAGTACTTTCTCAATGAAACATGAGGCCCAAAGACCGCTGACGGCAGGTGGGCACCAAAGTACCCGACTCCCAGAAGATCTACGCCTCTGGACATGTGCTACACATGCTCAGTCATTATATCATTGCTATGTGAAACAACATGAATGCCAAAACTGTTGGGCCTGGAACACTTGCATACTGGGTACCAATGCCAAAATCTAAATTTTTGAAGGGAACTATAGCCCTGCATATTCTTGGCCCATTGCTGCACAGGTGCACTACTGCCAATTTAAGGAGTTGATTCAGATTTCTTTATTTGTTTTCTATAGTGCTAGTTTTCAGCTGAATCAACTCCCTAACCAGCTTTATCCCTGAGCTGCATAAGAACCAGTGCTCAAGAAAGGGTGGGAAAAGAAACACTATTGTGGCATGACACCATTGGACATACTTTGATGACAACAGCACATTTCAATGACCTTGGCAACCTTTTTATTACATTCTGTACCACAGACACATGCCCAACTTACCTGCTCCATTAATGAGGACATAATTAACCCTTCATACTAGATTCAGCATGTGAATTTGTAGTGCAGCTACAAATGGAAAAAACCTTGTTAGCATTTAACTCGATCACAACTTGTCTCTTGTCTCAAAGAGAGATAAAACAACCAAACAACCCTTGTAAGGGTTCCTCTTCTTTATAGTGAGATTAGTTTACTCCTCTTCATGCTTGGGAGGCAGCAAAGTAAGATAAACTTACAGCAGTTTAGAGGACACAGATTGCAAAAGTAGTTGGATGCCTGATTAAATTCCCGGTACCTGATCTTCTCCTACAAACTGCACAAGAGTTTGTTGTAGACACGCAATATAAGAGAGACCCCCATTCTTCCTCCTGCCCTCAAAGAGGCAAATCTACATGATATCACTAAAACAGGAAAGGAAAGCAAAAATGATAGTGTTTGTCTATGGTAAAAAAAGAAACAAGTAAAAACACCTTTTAGCTCCTTGTGAGAACAGTTTGAAGAAATAAGCTTCAGCTAGGTGGTTGTGGTCTCCTTGAACAGTGGTTACTCTCCAAAGTGGTCCACTTTCTAAAATAAACTTTTTTGTTAGTTAAAAGCTATATGAGGAAAGCTTTAATTACACTGCAGGAGCATCTGTTATGCATGTCACTGGCAGACCTCCAGTGTTACTGCACATAGGAGATGAAAGACTTGTATTTACAACTTACCTTTCCAATGGGCAAGTAAAGAAGGCTGGAAAGGAAAAGTGCCGAAGGAGACCAACAATTCTCTCTCCACAAACTGCAGTGGAGTGATGCAACTGCTAGCTAGTCCCTAACTCCAATTCCACGAATGACAGGAAACGAGGAACAAAGAGAAAGCGTAGAAATACTTGCCTTACTTCTTAGAACACTTTGAATTACATACAAAACACAAGAAAAAAAAAAACAATAGCTAGAAAACTGGGAACTGAAACCACTAAATTGTGTTAGATGTCTTCAAAACAGAGCATGCTAAAGAAAAGTAGTACAAAGCAAGTGAAGTTTTAGAATATGCTTAGAAAGCTATACTATTGCTACCAGGATGTTACAGAAGAAAACATTTTAGATTTAGTAAAGGAAGTATAAACTGTAGTTTCACAAAGACAAGTCCTCCGTAGGACTGAATGGCCTCTTTGAGCATATCATTTTTCAGCAATTTAACACAAGTCACAATGGTATTGCATAAACACACACACACACACACACAGAATGCGCAATCCTTGGCTCATGCAGCCTGTGACCCTTGGACTCGTGGCAGGGGCAGGGCACTAACAGCCTTCCTTCACCTGGCAGGACGCCCTTCCTCGGTGCCACTGTGGGAAGTGCATGGAGTTGGCTCTTCTGCAAGGGAAAGGACATTCCGGTAGTCTGTTTATTGCCACACAGACTAAGGGACGCTCCCCTTCCTTACTCTCCATATTTGAGGTGGTGAATGCTTCCCGTCTATATACCAGTTGTCTCGCACTCCTTACTGGACCAAAGACTTTTCTGTTTGCCTGTGTTTAAAAGGATCCAGTTATAAGTGAGGCTCAGATAGGTCACTTTGATACAAGGGCAAATTACAACTTGGTGAAACTTACCAGCACAACAAGACTTTAAAGAACCCATTTAAAAGTCACCACCAAAACAACACACACCAGCCTTTTCAGATTAAAAATAAATGTGACTTCGTGTTCTTCAGTGGTCACATATACTGAGAAGAGGATTTAAGATACTTTAGAAATTCAGTCCAACAGACTTTGGTATCTTGTTACTTCTCCATGGTTTCAAATTGCTTGCTTTTAGCTATCTATTCCCCATACTCACCTCTTTTTAGGCAAGTTTTCTTCTAAACAAGTGTAGCATTAGATGATTTTTCTTAACATATTTACATGCTACAGTTCATACAGAACTCTAATTCACTCTTAGGAGTAATACCTTTGTCTCCTGAAACCAGGTGAACTGGTCAACTTGGCATACTGAAGAGTGCTTAAGAGCAGAAAACACCTCACTCAAATATGTTATAAAAAGTCTTATTTATATATCTTAAAAAATAAAAGACATTATACAAAAATCAACCACAACTTTGTTAAATAACTCCATTTAAGATCACGTATTGGCAGTCATCTAGTAACAGCTGGCCCACGTGTATAATCTCAACTCATACATTTCATTTACCTCAGTGCTAGCAGAAAATAAACTTGGCTTTTCAGCTCAATAGGATAACCTAACCAGGCTTCTACCATGTTAGTACTACAACATGAAAATTTGGAAAACAATATAAAATTAGATTACACTATGGCTAATTAAGAGTTACACTGCTGGACCTACACAGAGAAGGTGAAATAGGGAGAAGGAAAGGAGGATCTATGATTTCAAATAATATTCAGTAGAAGCAGGTACACAGGGCAAGATCTTATATAAACAATCTGCTCAATTGCTTAACATGTTACAACTAAAGTCAAACAAAACAGAATTTCTCTGTTAAATATAGTAGTAAGAGTATGCTATGTTCCAGAGACGTTACAGAGATGTTACAGAGATCTGAACAACTTCAATATTGAAGAAAGATGTCTTTAAACATTGTTCATTTTAAGGCCAGCAGGACTTTTGTATAGCATCAGAAATGTCATGGTTTTTTTTCAGTCCAGTAGGAAGATCCACCTGCTTACAGGATAAGCAGTTACCAGTTCTGAAATTAAGACATCACAGCAAAGCTGCTTTTTCAGACTCTTGCACGAAGTAACTTTTGTCACTTACATCCCCTAAGAAGTACTAATAAAGGTTCACTTCTCTCCCAACTCAGTAGGTTGATTTGGTTGTTCCATTTGAGTTTGAGGAGTAAGAACTGGATTTCCTGGGGTATCTACCCGATGAGAGAGACACTTGCATCCTCCGTGTGGTTCGCACACTTCGGCAAAGAAGAGCATTTTTAAAATTATCTCTGAAGTCTTTTGAAATATAGTAATAGATAAATGGATCAATACAGCTGTTCAGCGTAGAGAGGCACAGAGCAGTTATGTACGACAGATACAAATAACTCTGGCCATTGGTTTTCAGGAGTAAGTAGTGTACAACAAGCAGCACATTGCTAGGCGTAAAACAGATGAGATACATGGACAGGACAGTAATAATAAGCTTGATTGCTCTTTTTCGTTTCTTTCCAGTGTTTATGTCTGAAATGGAAGCATTCAGAGTCTTTATCATTAATATGTAAGCAACAGCAGTGAGGAGAGCTGGGAATAAGAAGAGTCCAATTGCAAGTGAGAGGAAGTAACTGAACAGGTCACGAGCCAAAACATTTTCAGGCAATACATCATGGCAGGTGGTGATGTTCAGCTGTGAAATATAAGTAGTCTGATTAACAAGATACAATGGAATGGTGCACAGTGAAATCAGGATCCAGATAGCAAGGGAGATGCCCAGTGCAATTTCAGATTTCTTTCTTGAATGCACTATGGGGTTTACCACAACCCAATACCGTTGCACACTGAGACACGTCATAAAAAGGATGGAGCAGTACATATTTCCATAGAAAAATGCTACCAGGACTTTGCAAAGACCTTCTCCATATAGCCAATTATTGCCATTTACATGGTATGCAATCTTCAGTGGGAACCAGACAACAAAAAGAAGGTCTGCCAAGGCCAGATTAGCCATATATATCACAGCAGGATGTTTCTTCTTTGTTCTGAAGAAAAAGACCCAGAGTGCCATGGCATTGCTTGGCAAACCAACAACAAAGACAATGATATAGACAATGGGAAGAAAAACCGTAGTCAGCTTTCCTGTAAGGGCTTTTGCTACAAAGTCATCGACGTCGTATATCTTTTCAGAGACATTACTTGTATTTGTAACTATGTGGCCAATGAAACTTCTTCCTTTTGATTTGCCGGTTACATTTCTCTCTATAAAAAAGAAAAAATAAAAGTTATTGAAGGAGACAATTTTTGTTTTTTCTCCAAATAGACAGTATAATCTACTCCAAAAAATTAAAGACATTTTTCTTCCCCTCTTTTTAGTTTATTAACCAAAGAAAGAGTGTATCTCCAGCTAAGGATTACATTAGCAACCAAAATGCTTTTCTGCCTCAAATGACTGAGACATTGACAATAGCTGTCAGGTGCTTCTTCCACAAGAACAGTTAAAGGGGAAATTGTTCCAAATACCCTGGGGCACCATTATCAGACTCAGAAAATCCAAGTCCTCCTGGGACTTAAAGTTTTGTAGCAGGCTCACAAACAAGTACAGCTAGAAGTGTCCTCAGTAGAGCTGACCTCAAAACCAGCTATGCAGTAAAGGCTTAAATCAGACTAGCTTGAATCGAAACTGTCAGAGCGCAAAGCAGAAGGCTTATAAACAACTGACCTTTAAGGAAAGATTAATGTTATATTGTACCTGAATTTAAATGTGAACAAACTAACTTTGTGCATGAAGATGTAACAGGGCTTATCATCTGTGATCTCTTTCAGTTCACATGGGATGGTTGGGTAATCTCTGCAGTTTCAGTTCAAGCTATTAGACTGGTAGCTATGATTGTTCTGGATACCAGAAAGCTCTTAGTTTTGCTCTATCTGAACACCACAGGAGCCTATGAGGAAAGGTCGGGCAGCTAGCGGCTCCCAAATGTTCCATCCTGTAAAGCGCCTTTGGATGACTCACTCCAGAAACCCCCCAGGACATCTTTCCTGCCCAACAGCACTCTGCTTAGAACAAGTTTAACAGCACAAAAAGATACTCTCGGTGAACTGGCTCTGTCCCATAAACCATACAACCACCAATCAAACTGAAACAACCCAGAGCTTGACTGTTTATGGGAAAAGTATTTTATCTCAGTTTCTGTCAAGATTTGTGGATGATTTTAGCCATAAAAGCTAGGAGTACAGAGTCTTCTTGAGCAAACAGATTTGCGTACAAAGCATGAAAGGTACTGGAAGATGGTTCCTTTGTTACTCAGAATGAAAAACACTCACCTCTTAAAGTGCAAGAGAAGAATGCCCACAAATGAAATACATAAAATATACAAATTATGCACATTTCCCATATAGCTTATAGAAAACCCTATAACTTTAGATAGGTGTTGCTTTTGAGTTATTTCTGCAAAGTATAATGTATAGCACCAGAGCTCTGTCTAGAGACTGTGTGATCTTCTAAAGAGGTGTAAAATATGGCATAGGTCAGTATTCTCCAGAGTTAAGCGTTTTGAATTAAGTTACCCTACCTCTATTTAACAATGTCCTGCTAAGCTCCAGGCAGAGGCAAGCTTCACTGTAAAACCAAGGTATTGCCAATAACAGTTACACAGACAAAACTTTGTAGTAGACTAAATTAAGTCTATTTTAAGCGGTCAATTGTGCAAACAAAACAGCTGTTCTAACTAAAATAAACTTGAATTACAAAGAGTCTTTTTGGCCTATATGACATGTACTTCATCAAGGCAGAATTACAGAATTACACAAGTTCTGCTTGGAGCCTCAAGCAACATGCCAACTATAAGCACTAAAGATTACAAATTCACTCGTTTATTTTAGGAATGTTGAGTTTTTCAGTCAGGCTGTAAATAGCAAAAGCCATAAAAAATGTCTGGAATATCATTACTTATATAAATGTTCCATGTAAAAGATACCTAAGTATACCTAAGCAATGTATCCTTCCCTTATGCTTATAGTTTTGCTGTGAAAAAAATCCAGAGTTATTTGAAAGCATAGCCTTTATTGTAAACTGCTATGTTCTCGGAGTACAGCAGTAAAACACAGTGTACAGTGTAGCATCAAGCAGCTGTCCGTCGATAACTAGTTAATTTTATTAAATTCCAGTCATACTATTCATATTCCCAGTTCCAAACACTGAACCTTTCATGGCAAATTGGCACAACAAATTGCCAGCCTTCTCTTATTAATGTTTTGTGAGCAACTGTGAAGCAGTGTTTTCAAAGAGATGTCCCAGGCTAGGTTGAAAAAGCAAACAAACATGGTCACCAAGAAAACCTCAGTGTCAGGGCGACATGAAAGAACAAGAGCTACATTAAATAACATGGGTTAGCGTACACATCATTTACCACCTAGTCTTGCCAAAAGTGACAGAACAGAGGCAATTTTTTTTTTTTAAATTACCTATAGTCAAGTTGAATGGGCACTCTTGATTTAAGACGTCAAGTTTGCTTTAATTCTGATTTTAGGTAGGAAATGCTTCATTTCCATCCTCAAAACTTCTGACTGCAGACACTGGACAGATTTTGTTAGCTCATACATCATGCACATAGGGAGACAACCGCCTCCAGTATCCAGTTTCTCTTGGCAGCTAGCACTCTCTCAGAGGAACCAATCCTTTGTTAGGTATGTGCATTTTCGGTGTCCTTTCCTTGCTCCTTGTGTTCTTTCTCTTTTCCATAACAATTGAGAAGAGTTCCTTTCCAAGCATGGTTTCACCCTGACTCACATCCAGAGAATGCAATTGACTTGCTAATCTGCCCACGGGAAAAACATCCTTGGTATCAAGGAGACAGACATACTGTACTCCTAAAAAACAAAAATCCTATTTTTTCAGAAGATAGGACCTACCACATACCGAACTAAGGATTATGCCTACCCTGCAGGCACAAAAGTGACAAGAGGGAGCACCCAAACTAACTAGTTTGGGTTGAAGTAGGTTAAGATCACCCTGAACCTTTGATCCACAGCACAGACTCCCCACAGCCCTATAACCACATTAGCCTGTCGAAAACTGTCACAGTCAGATCAGCCCCCAGCTTTCCATGTCCACCTCGAAGACCAGTGGAAAGACTAAAGGCTTTCCTGACACAATTTTGACAGTTTAAGTGCAGGTGTTTTAGGCAAGTTTAATTTAAACTAAACAAGATGCTACGTAGCCTTTTTTGTAGTTGCCATATTAAGCCCATTTACTATCCACTTAGGTTTAAGTTTCTGAATCAACATGTATCATCACTCAATAAACCAAGAAAGGGGCATCTAGTCTTGGCATGGACTTGCCCATAGGTGATGACCATATATGGAAAAATCTGGTGTCTAGTAAAAAAAAAAGCTCCATAAGCTTGGCACCATTATTTACCCAGCCTTTCCCCATACATCTATTACGTAAATAAGCACTAATGTACAGCAGGAACAAATACAGGAGGACACGGTGCAAAGAGCATGTGTGCAGATGGCAACGGGCTGCACTACAAAGGCTGGCAAGGCACGATCCTCACGGCAGCTAAATATTAATAGCTGTCTCCTCTTAAAAGGACTTATGCACATTATGCAATAATAAAAACTGTCAGAGATAAGTAGTAGAATTAAGAGGTCATCTTAACTTTGGGGAGTTGAAACAGTGTCGAGGAGAGATAATTTCGATGTAATTAATTAATTTCGGAGATAATTTCGAGGCTGCTCCCGCCGCCCCGCGCGGACCGACATCTCCGCAGGGGGACGGGGCACCCAGCCGAGGGCTCCGGGCGAGCTGCACGCGGCAGGAGTTAACGCTGAGCCCTCGCGGTCGAGGCTTGGTTTATTAATTTATGTATTTATTCATTCCCTCCCGTTCGGCGCCGAGTCCGACGCCCCGCTCGCCCCGCGCGAGGCTCCGCCGGCAGCCGAGCCCTCGGCCGCCGCGGGCACCCG
>VWPW01007526.1:136886-159266 GCA_013389825.1 Crypturellus undulatus
TCTCCTCTCCTCTCCATTAAAAGTACTGTTTAATAAAACTGCTTTGAAAGGGTCTGAAGGATATTTTCAGCAAGGGTCTATGCCAAGCCTTGTATTATGTTTCTACACCTGGCGCTGGAAGAAATAGGGAAGGGTGGAGTGTATAACACAGCAATTCTCATTAAAATTAACTGAATCTTTACAATGAATTACAAACGCAATGACAGTCAAACATATTGTGCTGTAGCAGAGGATGTCTGTAATGTACATGAAGGAATCATTCATTCAGGGACTTCACTGGAGCACGCTTGTTCTGTATCTTCCTAAAACAAAACTGGGCAAAGTCCAGAGAAGATGTGAACAAGGTCTAAAGAATGCGTGGGGGAATTAATTTTGCTCAGACCACAGACAGACATGATAGCATCCTTAAAGTATGTCCGCAGCTGTGGCACATACTCCACGTTCACTGGGTAGGCTGAGATGGGAGCAAAGCACATCATCGGTTTACACTGTGTACTTCTGCTCTCAGCCAAATGCTATTGAGTATCCTCCAAGACTCGTCTTATCTGATTCTAGCTTGGGAAGAGTTCAGATCTTTAGGTCATGCTCGTCATTTCTGAGCAACGATGACTCAGGCAATAGCACAGTCTCCGGCTGTGATCCTTGATGTTTTCTGCTCTGGAGAGAGGAGCCTTTTGAGCCCATCTGCATTCTTGCTTCCCCACCACACAGCTGTGCCAGCACTTCTGTGACCAAATGAAGGAGCAGAAGCATGGGGTGAGAGCTGTGAAAAAGCTTGAAGGAGACAAACACCAGACAGGTTTTAGGGCAGTAACAGCCCTCTGGGAAAACCCACGGGGTCTGTACCCATTTTGAAGAGCTGGATAATACTCATGGAAGATGCCAGTCCTGAACCCCTGATTTTTGTGCACCCTGGGAGAATTGTGCTTAGTGAGTATGAGATAAAGAGTAGGGAGAGAGGGACACTGAACTGTCAACCTTGTTGCCTTCAAAGACCAGCACTGAGACACAGGCTCAGAGATGTGGGAACTCGTGAAATCACAGCTGACTGCTGGGGTGTCTGGCACAAGAAGTTATTTGAAATACTAGTCCTGTGTACAAAACAAGATGCCATCATAGCTGTGTATATCCCCAGAGGGCTAGGGAGAGTGTTTGCTTGGTTTGGTTTGGCTTACTGTGTTTATTTTAACTTATTTGTATTTAAAACACACATAAACTAGAAAGTGATTTTTAGACGCTTAAGGGATACTGTTTCCTCTTCCCTCTCTTTTTGGGTGGTAAGAATGAATGCACAAATGATTTTTAAATTAAGCTCAGAGATATAAACAATATCGAAGGATTGGTCATACTGTCTGTGTTGACCTAAGAGATGTTGGGAGGCACCAGACAAGCATACTGGAGTATGACATGTCTTTCTGGTTTTCTCATGACCTTTTTGAACTTGAACCTTCTCTGCCTTGTGGGCATATGTCTCAGATTAGTAGCAATCTGTAGTAGCAATAACCCACAGCAGAAATCACCTACAGATACACCCGTGTACTTGGTAGGAAGACTGCTGCCTTCCCTACTGCCCTCGCTCCCATTCGCATTAGTTCTGCTGCTGCTGCCAGCCTGCATAGTGGCATTGCCTGCTTTTGCCTACCTTTTGCATCTGCTTTCCACATTTTCCAGTTTAGTAGAAGCATGCATGTGTCTCTGGTTCCAGTTCCTCTTTCTCTGTTACTGCACCTCCTACCAGTCCTCAAAGTACCCTCTGGGAAGGATCTTTTTTCTTTTTTTTTTTTTTTTTAGTTCCTCACCTATCTCAAACCAAGAAAGCCTAT
Source organism: Crypturellus undulatus (assembly GCA_013389825.1). Lineage (NCBI taxonomy): Eukaryota > Metazoa > Chordata > Aves > Tinamiformes > Tinamidae > Crypturellus > Crypturellus undulatus. The sequence continues at coordinate 138,710 of VWPW01007526.1, forward strand.
GGAAAGTGAAACCACAAATCAAGGGAAGAAGCAATGTTTTGAGTAGGGTCCTGGAAAACCACTTTTTTTTTCCTTATCTTCCCTTCATCTGTTGAGACCTTATGAGAATTACAACACGCTGGTAAATGTTTTAGTAAATCCAGATTCTCCAGAATGGATGTGGAGATCTAGGGAGGGATGTAAAGGGGAGCTGTGTGAAATCAAGCACTCAAACTCTGAGCAAGAAGAGAGAACAGTGGCTGAGGATGAGCTTTCAGGAGAATAATCAGGATAAGGCTTTCATATGATGGCTCTGGGAATCTAAAAGTTCCCAGATGAGCACTCAGAGGAAGAACTGTCTCCTAGCTTCATGGTCCCTTGACCCAGTGCTGTGGATGGCATTTTTGACTCTTCTAAGAGCAGGTAGATCAGTAATATATTGCAATGAAGAGTAGTGCTGATGAGTAGCAACCCAGCTCCCCAAGAGCTCCAAAGATGGTGCAAAGCGGGCAGCAGAGCCAGCACTTGGTAAATGCCAAATGCTCTCCACAAAAGAAACGGGGAGCCCAAGGGAGCAAATAAAATGTCCCGATGGCAGTGTAGGGGATGTGGTGTCACCGGACTATAACCTGCCCCTCTAACCGAGGCCGGCCATCCAAGCAGAGGCTCATGTAACGTCCCCCAGGCAAGAGCTGTAGGCATCCTCTGGCCCCATCACAGGCAGTGGAGGCAGGAGCTGTCACCCGTGCTGAACAGCAGCAGGGAGCAGGCTGCAGCTCCGGGGCTTTGGCTTGGCCAGGACACAGCGCCCAGCCCCAGCCCAGGTAGTTTCAGCAGGTGTTGGTTTCAAGCAGGTCAGTTTTACTGACCTTATCTAAACAGCTTGGTGAAGATAAGGCCTGAGGCAGCTGTCACAGTGAACACAGTCTTGGAGGTGTTGATGCCTCCCCAGGAGCTTGGAGTTGCCCAAGCAGTAGCGTTATTTTCACTAGCAAGGGGATACCAAGAGTCTGGACCAGAGAAGTCATTTAATGATGACAGTAAGATCCTGTCTGTGCCATTAATACCTGCTAATACTTGGGTCTATCTAATCAGAGGGTATTTTTAATTTTGAATTGATAGAAAGTTTTTACATCAAGCTTATAGTTCAGTTTAACAGATGGACACGTGGATACTCATTCAAAGCAGTTGACAGATAACAAAATTGCTTGTACTCCAGCATTTTAACAAAATTAGAATCTAGAATATATTTTTTTATACCTAGGTTTAAAAAATCCTCACCCATTAAGCAGTGTTTTTGAATTCTTAATCAAAACACTTTTTTTTTAGGGCAGGTCTCTTCACTGAACTTTGATTTTTGTAATGATTAAGGAGAAGAACAACTGCTTTAAAAGACGAGGAAACTAACTCGTTGAATCATACCATGTTGTGATGCTGCTTAGATGGAAAAGTGAACTTAATCCAAGGCTTGTGCAATATCACTGTGGTTTTTTTATTCTGCATTCTCTATTATGCTGTGCTGATACGCGGTTAGTTGGAATTATATACCTGAAATGCTGTATTTTGACCACAATTCCTGATTAATCATAGAAATCTTCCTTTAGACTAAGTCATTCATTTGTTAACTTCCAGATAGGAATTCCATTTCAAGCATATGACCTGACCATGTAGCCCATCTGTCACTATCTATGATCTGTTCTGGGATTGTATCACATTATAGCCATATGTTCTCAATTTATCAGTGAGTTAAATAAGGCATAAAAAAGTCTGAGGTGGAAATTGCAGTCTTTCTGGTCATCATGGCAGTGAAATGTTGGAATAGCCAATAGTAGGAGTAAGGGAAAAAAGAGATACTTGTGGGATCACAGCTTGCTCTTCTCTCAGCATGTATGAACCAGCAGTATCCCCCTCTTTTGTGATCTGTCCCCTCACCTGTGCAGGTTCATAGGCTGGTGCAGCAGCACAGAGATAGCAGGAAAGTGATCCAAAGAAAGGTACAATTTTAACACCCTCAGTTCTCCTGTCCGGTTACGTGACTGCAACATCATTAAAAAGGGAGCATTTAGAGACATGCAGAAATGTCCCAGGATGTTGAGAGGTTGTGGTGTTTTTTTCTGGCTGCAGTCCTGGTTTATGACAATTTAGATAGTATTGAAGTCCAAAACGCAGAATAGCAAATAGAAGAAAGAAATTATTATTATGCAACTCCCAAGTTTGGCAGAGTCTGCTACCTTGTTTGTTGTAATTTTGTTTTACTAAATTAATATGAAGGAGCTTAAGCAACAGGCATACAAATGCCTCTTTAAAGCTCAGTTGAACTAGATCCAAGTTACTGTGTAGAGCTAGGAATAATAGACAGTGCAGTGATTTGGTTACATTAACAGTTTAGGCTCTAGTGCAGTCCAGCAATATATATGGGATGAAATTAAATGTATTGAAGAACTTCTGTACTTGACATAACGAATTAGGCAGGAGCATTTCTGTCTAGAATAAAGACGGCCACTGGGATGTACTTGAGTTTAGCAAGTTGCAGTTTAAGGAAGGGAAATTTAGAAAAGCTGTAGAGATCCTCTATAATAGGAAAAGGATGTATTCGTCTGTGTCTGAGCACATATAGGTTTTGATAGCTCTAATTCAAGTCTCACGAACAAATGTCATTTCGCTGTAGTACAGGTAGTTTGCAAATGACTTGTGGGGACTTCCTATGTCATTGTCACTGAGTGCTCTCACCCATCTTAGGGTTACTGGTTAAAAAGCCCAGAACTAATACCCATTTATTTAAGTAAGTGTTTTAACAGCAGGGTTGTGGTCTGCCTAGAAGCAAAGCGCAGTGTCCCCAGAGAATAAGGTTTAATGGAACAAGTATGCTGTCCAGCGAGGACTTCAGAACGTAATTTGGAAATGGCCTTTGCTGAGAAAGGAAGTGGGGAGGAGATGCAGCCTGCCCGGCTGAGTCGCGCTGCCGTCCCCTCTGTGCCCGTTCAGTGCTGCAGGTTTCCTCCCGGGCTGTCAGCCCTGCTCACCTGCTGTTGGTGCAGTCAGGAAGAAAACACAAACTCTTCACTAGATCCAGTGCAGTTGTCTGATCAAAACTTGATGATTGACATACACACAACAAAAGCTGTAGTTTTAAACAAAAATAATCTGCTTATTCTGTCATCACTTTCTTGGCAGGAAGCTCTGGTTCTGTAAAATGACTGACTAAGACGGAATGATTTGCAATATTTTGTTTAAATTTAATGCAAACTACAGTCATTATTGTTGCCCCAAAATTTGTTTTAAAATTACTTCTACTTAGCTGGCAGTTGACAAATATTTAAACCCTAAGTTTGCAATAATCTGCAAGTGTTTAGTTGTCAAATCTCAAAACACTTAGTTAATGTGCATTTAGAAAGTGAACAGAGCTGTTAACATTTGCAGAACTGTCCAATGGCAGAAGCCATTCACTGCACGAGCACAGCAGCCCAACTCACTGCTAGCACCTCCTGGGGCACTTGTGAGAGAGGAGCTGCAGGACTGCACTAGTCCCAGAGTGGCCACACGATGCTGCTTTGGGGGCAGCTAAGCTTTCTTCGCAGGCAGCAGGACCTCCCAGCCTCGAGACTGCCTCTGAGTAACTCCTGAGCAAGCCCAGCCAGCTCTTGCCTCACCAGCTCCAAGCAGTTGCCCTTACTCCTCTCACAGTCAAATGTGTCACATACAGTAATCGACTGGGCATAACTGAGCTAGACAAGGAAGGTGTTTGGTCACTCACAGCGATCCAGACCCAGAGGAGCGTTTCAGTGGTAATCACCTCGCTTCCCCTCAGCCATAATATTGCACAGCCCAAGACTACGTAAGTGAAAAGTGTTATATACACGATATGACACGTAGGTCCCCCTGCCTTACGTGCTGAGTTTTAGTCATCCCCACCACCGCCTGTGCCATCTTTTACATTATAGTTAATAACTGCGCATTTAAACCATGTAGTCTTATCTCTGTGTAACTTTCTAGCAGCTAATGAATATCTTTTTGTGAAACAGTCTAAAAGGCTGAAATGCAAAAGCAGCACCTCTCATTTAAATTGTGCAAAAGTTCTGTGCGGTTGTTCCTAGTACTCAGTGTATTAGCTCTCGTTGTTAGGTTTGATGGCAAATTAATTAGGAGTGTGGGAGTGAGAATTAAGAAAAATCTAAATGTTCCACAAATATTTGATCAGTGCAAGGTAGATTCCCAGCATTGCAAAGGTTAATTCTCCTTATTTAATTCAACATATCACCTGGTGATGACAGTATCCTGATTGCACAGTGAGTAATTGAATCAAGTCATTTTTTGTGAACAGCAGCCCTGAGCTCTGTCTACCTCGGTCTGCCTTCTTGGGTTTCTTTGAACCAAAGAAAATCTCAGAGGTTTTTCTCCCCACTATGTTTAGGTTTGTTTATGGCTTGGCAGAAAAGCTGGTTGATCTGGTTTTTCTAGGATGGAGTCATTACTGTATTACCATTCCTGACCTGGTGAAAGATCACTCTGTGTTCATTTATTTATTTATTTACACAGCATATATTTCATGGGCTACCCACAAAAATCATTGAAATATGACTAAATTACCTTTACTTACAGGTATGCATTACATTTTTAAAATGTAATTAATATTTGATACAGGTCACCAGGAACTACAAGGAGAGTTTTGTATGAAGATTTGGAGTATTAAAGGCAAGTAATTAGGTGGGTGAAAACCTGTTCCTCAGAGCTAAAAATCTTGGTATCTGGCAAGGAAAGGAACAGATCTCTCTGCCAGCCCTGAGGTCAGTCAGAGGGAGCAGGGCCTGCTGCAGACCTGGGAGCGGGGACCAGTGCAAGGCACTAGGGATGCAGCCCCAGGGAACGTGGTCCCCGTGTTTGTGGCCCTGGGAAGAGCAGCTTACCTGGCCTTCCTGGAAGTTATGTGGATATTTGTGTGGAACGACAGAGGCCAGGACGATCTGCACAAACAGATGGTGGGGCCAAAGCGGTCTGGTGGCTCCACTTTGCAAGAGCCTTTGCAAAGAAAATCCACAGAGAAGCAGGATTTATAAGGTGGGATGTGACATAAACACCAAATCTTAAAAACATGAAATGAAAAAGCCAGGGGAAGATCTGTGTGTTGCTTTCCCCCCTCGCAGTATCTCCAGCTCTGAAATAAGCAATTGAGGTGCAGCAAAACTTCACAAGATCCCCAAGGAGTACTCAAGAGTAATGTATGCCCCCATTCATCATGGACTTTTGTAGGCTTGTATGTTCCTTTTTCTTAAGTCTCTCTCTTTACTTCCTAAAAAGCTACCACATACCAGACAAATGAAAAAAAAATCTATTGAAAACTAGACAGTGGTAACAGCATTTCTGTATTCGAAGACTAAAAATAATGTGCTGAATGGCCCAGATCCATACTACTATATAAATCATAAGCATCAACTTTCGATTTGACATTCATAACCAGAGCCACTAGAGCAGACACAAGTACTATTTTTAAAGGATTAGTTTTTGGTGGGAAATTTATAACCTTTTTTTTTTTTTTTTAACAGAAGTGGATTCACATGTAACTGAGTCCAGCACAGAAACTTTTAAGAGAGAGTGCTAATTATTATAAGCCCCATAATAAAACCTCCCAGATTTGCAATTATCAGCTCTCAAGGGCAAGGATTGCACAAGGGCTTACTCAGCAGGTGCTTTGTTGGAGTTTTCTAGGTGCTGTCACAGCACTCATTCAGCTCGCTACAAGGGAAGCCCAGCCTGGAGAGAAGCAAGGAAGTGGCTGGGAGCGACGCCAGCCACGTGTCCGATACTGGCACAGGGCAGAAGAGCACACGAGGCACTTGAAGAGCCCAGAAGGCACTTTGGAGTTTCTGAGTATAATTTTCTGCTTTCTGTTCCCCACCTACATGCAAGAAGGCCTGTGAGGGCAAATACCGTGTCAGGTGATAAGGGATGCAGCTTGTCCCTGGCCCAGGATGTAGGATTCCTGCTGCACTGGACTGTGTGTGTTCAGTTTGCTTAGCGGAGCTACCACTGGGAATGTCTGGAACATTGTAAGAAGTTACAGGGCAGCTACAGCAATGGAAAGATTAGTTCCTCTGTTCAATCACTGACGACATGAAGAGGTCATTACAAAATACTGTGTACCAGCTTTCTTTGAGGGCAGGTGAAACAAGAAAATGTGGGCAACTGATGGTTAACTTGGGCCTATTCCATCTGCGTTTCCAACACTGATGGAAATTGTACTTGGGAAACTTTTACAAGGCTACAGAGCTGCTTATCTTCTATACTGAACTGGTTCTTCTCTACCGAGCTTCGAAGTCTCACTTAACGCCATGTGCAGGGTGGAATGAGGAGGATCAAACGCTGCTTGCCAGCCAGCTCTGCCATGCTGTTGCACAAAGAGACAAGCCCCATGCTGGATGGGGCAAGAGGAGCACAGCCCGGGCAAGGAGCCGCCCCAGCGCGCGCCGCACCGGCAAGGCCCCGGCAGGAGCGTGATGCTCCACACAGTGCACCCCATTGTAGACCGAAGGGAGAGGAAGGGAAGGAAAATAACAGGGCTAGAGAGCAATCTGTGAAAGAAAGTTTGAAAGGATCAGGAATGCTTAATCTAGAAATGAGAAGACCCACAGGACTCCTTAAACACATAAAAGGTAATTGCAAAGAGAAAGGGAAATGAACAGGCCAGCTTCAGATGCTGAGGGCAATTGCCCTGTTTTTTGTGATTCTGCTGCAAAAACCATTACTGTTCCTGTGCACACTATCATTACTGCCATGGGTGTATTGCCATGGGACACAAGGATACTCTTTGTTAGCTCCGTCTGTCTCCCAGTTTTGCTCCTTTGTGTTTCTGGTTGCCATATGGGCTACAGGAGTGGCATGCCTGAATCTATCCCACTTGTGTCACTCTGTAGCAGGACTATAGCCATGTAACTCCTGAGCCCGTTCAAAGGATATGTTCTACCCATTAACCCATTTGTTATGTTGTGGGCAACTGGACCTTTTAGAAACAGCTGTGCTCCACAACAGGCATCAAAAGAGACAGAACCGGGGTGGTTTTAATGGTTTTGTATTACATATATGGGCAATTGCATGTGTGACTCATTCTGACAGCCACCATTGCACAACCGTCTGACTAAGCCACTTATTCAGCGAGTGTTCTGGGTAACAACACTGTTGGAACTGATGTGTTTATTTTATCATCTAGCCAAATAAAGATAAGGACAGAATTGTGAACACAGATCTGCTCCTACCTGAAGACAGGGGAACTGCTTAGGGAGTTACAGCCCCGCTTGCCTCCCGGGGGCATGGTGGGAGGGCAGAGCCCGGCACGCAGCGCCAGGCACGGGTGCTGAGCAGCGCGGCCGGTGTGGGTGTCTGCTAAATCCCAACCCCTCGCAGGGGCACCACCGTTCAGCGATGAAATCCAGGGCCAGCTTCACAGCTGGAAAATACCCCCAGCAACCTCATTTGTCCATTTTAAGCGGGAGCACTAGGGGCTTTGCTTTTGGATTTGGGCCCTTCGCTTGCTACCAGAACATTCAGTGGGCATGGGAGAGGTTTTGTTACTCAGCCCACAAGCAGAGCCCCACTGGCCTTTCTCCCTTTCACCCTGACCGTGGGGGCACTCAGTACTGCATGCTCAGCCCTGAAACAGGCTCTGGATCGGGGAGAAGCTTCCCAGGACCTAGATGGTCCACCAGGTCGTAGATGCCAAGTCTTTTTGTAGCAACAATGTAGAAGCTTGCAAAATCAGTGATTTTGGTTAAGAGCAGAGCTGTCAAAAGGCTCTGGAGTACTGTCCCAGTCAGAGTGGAGAGAACAGAAAGCCCTTTGAATACAACAGTGAAGGCTATTAAGGCTTTCTCATGGTTATTAATTAAGGCAATCTCATGGTTAGTAATTATTATCACATTCTCTACCAAAGGCAAAAGATGTATTCATTTCATTAACTGTAGAAAATTAATGGAACAAATACATTTAATTACATTTTAGAATAATTGTTACTGAAATAAAAGTAGGTTTTATACTGCCAGCTTTTCCCAGGCCTGTTTCTTGTTGTGGAATCACAGCACAGAGTCAAGAAGCACACCAAGAACAGCACATGAAAGGATGCAATCATTGAAAAAGCTCTGGGTTTAGATGGTTTCGTAGTGGTTCCTTCTAACTGGCAGTGAATTTTGCAGAAGTTACTGCAGAGTGAGTGTTTCTGACACACTTGGTGGGGCTGGTCTGGGCTGTGCTCCATCTCCCTGGAACAGCAGGGCCAAACAAGGTGCATTCAGTTAAAGCAACAGTTATATCTTCATACATCCGGCTGCTGCATCCCACGCGCAGGTTGAGGAAACGAAAACCAGGATGTGGGCAAGACCTGTGTGGGGCCTTAAAATAACCGGGAGACACACTGCACGCTGAATCCAGGAGCTGGCTGCCAGGATGGGGCTGCGACAGTGAGAAGGGTTTCGGTCCGTCACAGGGCAAATCAAGCACTCCTTGCTGCTTTCTAGCCTAAACTCAGGTCATTAGCACAGGGAGCTCTCGCCCAGCACAGGCAAAGCCCAAGCCTCTAAGCAAACAGCTACACAAAGTATAGAAGTTGTTAAACTCTCATTTTTGTCCCCAAAGCATTTTTTTTGATGAATCTACATGGAGGGACCCACACAGATAGTATTCCAGCTTTGTCTGTAAGGGTTAGCTCAGGATGCTTCCCACAAAATGGGCAAACATCCTACAAACGGGAGCAGATCTTCCCCCCAAACTTAATGTGGTTGTTGCCTGAACTGCCCCACATGACTCATGCACCATAACTTGCGTGGTGCACTAGGAGGCCACAGTTCTAGTCTATGGGCTGGGTGACTATCAGTAATTGTTTCTGGTTATGCCTCACAAAACACCTGATTTCTGCTCTCGAGAAAGGAGGACAGGAAGCACCTGCCCAGGAGCGCTGCCCTCAGGGTTACAGGACCCGCCACAGCGAAGCCGCCTGACAAGCGACCCCGTGCGCACCAGCCCGGCCCTGTGGCGGCCGCGCGGCTCCCTGCCCCCCCACACTGTTTCCTCTGCTCTTACCAGTGAGCTGGGGCCTATCACCTCTCAGCAAAAGCAGCTAAACCTTAATGAAGCCTTGGGAGGCCAAGCGGCCTCAGCACGGCAGCTCCAGCACACGAGGCTGAGCGAGCTCAGCAAGGCCGCCGCCACGGGCCGTTTTGGAAGTGCTCAAATGCTTAACCTAGAGGTGACCAACGCTGGGGAAGGGGTCAGCAACGAGCAGGTTAGGGCGGCATCAGGCAGCTGCACCCTGCGCTTCCCCACAGGCGGGCGCGAGGCGGCGGGGAAGGGCAGAGCGAGAGCCCCGTGCCGTGCTGGGGCCGCGCGCACACAGCTGGTCCCGGTGACAGTGCGCAGCGAGCGAGGCCTTGTGCGCGCTCACGTGTAACCCCAGTGTGTACAGCTCAGCCACCGCCTCAGGCAACGGGTTCCCGCACACGGCAGCCCCAGCACATCATAATCCAGCACAAAAGGCAACCGAGGCCGCTATTCCCAGCACAACCCTCCAGCGGAACCACAAAGGCAGCAACTTCTCTAGACTTACTACAGAAGCAGGGATGAAGGTGACTGAAATTAATTCATTTTTACTTTGGTGGGGTAATGTGCCAAGCCTGATTCACCTTGCATATTAACTTTGCTACTCCCCACCTCAAAAGAGCGGCGCTAATGGGTGCAATGCAAAACCAGGGGCACTCTGCTTTTGAGGGTAGAGGAGTATTTGGGCTGCTCTAGGGGCTCCGGGACACTTCATTATAAACCAGCATCACAAAGATGGAAAAAACTGTTCTCCAAAACGTTGCTGAAGAAGGTGGACGCAAACCCGCGCACTTCTGGGCACTCCTCCCCGCACAGATCCGTACGTTTAGCGGCTCGCAGCGGCCGGGCCGGCGCCTCCGAGCTCCTCCCCAGCGGCACCGGCTCTCCCGAGCGGCTTTAATGCCCTCTAGTGCGGGCTCGGGTTTTAGCACGGTGCTCCTCCAGCCGTCGGCCAGAGCTACCATTTCTAGCACACCCAAAACACCAAATTCCAACCCCCACTCAAAAAAAAAAAAAAATCATGTGGGTGATTATTTTTAAGTGCATAACAAGTCCCATTCTTGTTTTATTTTCTGGATTTTTTTTTTATTTGGTTAGCATTTTGCAGGATCAAACCACAAAAGGTGAGAACGACCCATATAAAAAGTGATGACCAAGAAATCTGCGCAAATTGGGGCCCACCTGGCTCCTCTGTCTCCCGTAGCCCTCGGAGAAGGGTCTGGCTGAGCCCGCTGCGGTTTGGGAGCCACCAGCCAGTTCTCACTTTCTGTCACCACAAGGAGGGAACAATCAGTGGCATCGGATTGAGAACATCACTAGCATTTTCTGTTCGTGCTTGTGGCTCTGGAAAAGAGACAATTTAACTAGAGAAAGCGGAACTAATGGACAGAGCAGTCCGCACGTATGCTATAGCCAGGGTCCAGAAAGCAGGCTGGGGTGGTGGGTGCATGTTTGGAAAAATAAGCTGATAAAATGCTTCGAGGATGAGCGTGCCAATTCCTGCAAAATTGTTGCCGTGCTAAAATAAGTAAATCCTCAGCAAGTCCTCTGCTGTGAAATAAGTTATACCAGCGGCAGCAGGTGTTTTGCTAACAAAAATCATGCAGCTTACAAGTCTCATCCTCTCAGACCTCCAGCCAACATCATGTGGCATGAATCCATCCTATCTGCAATTTTAGCAAGATTTTTTTTTGGAATGCATTTTTAGTACCTGTCTCCTTGTCAGCTCCAAACATTTTTTTTTTTGCCACAATATTTTTAACCTGCTTCATGAGGAAAAGGATGCAACCTAATACCCTTATTATGAATAAGGCAGGAGAAAGAGAGGCTATTGGTCAAACAGCCTGAGACCCCAGGGAAGTTTCATTTCCTGTGGCTGTTGCAGAATTTTGTGCACACACACCATCTGCACGCACTGCTCACTGTCCTTCCCTGCCTGCAGTGCAGGGGTGCAGCAGACACAAAGAAGTGGTTAGTTTTTTTCTGTTAGCTTGAAGATCAGTCTAACCGCACATTTTCTAGATTTTTTTTTTTTTTTAATAAATATTACTTTTTCTGTGCATCACTGTCATGCTAAGTGCCCAGGTTCTATTTTAAACGCTCATGGTGCCCAAGACTGGTTCAATAAACTGCTGCTGCTGAGCAGCAAATGCACTGAGATGAGTTCTCTTGACACTAAATGCATCGGAAAACCAGACATTGAGAAGTGTAGCCCTTTCTAACCACAGAGCTGGTAAGACTTGAGGTGGCTTGGCCTTGTTATGAGAAGCCACTTGTCAGACAGTAATTTTCTGACTTGTGGGCTAGGTGCGGGAGCACTTTTTATATTTTTGCAGACGAATATGTCCGAACTCTTAGCAAAACACAAACAGAAAGCAAAGATGGAGAGAGAAAAGGCAGTGGAGTGCTCTATCCACATTCCTTCTGGCCTAACGTTTGCCTAAGAGCCAACACTAGGCTTGCTGGCCCCACTGAGATTCGGCTGAATGCTAGGGTTAGAGTTAATGATATCAGCTCATCTGCTGATTTCGCAAAATCAGTTCCTTTCTTGATTTGCTGTAATGGAAAGCTGCTGCTTTCAGTCCAAATCGTATCTTATTTTTGCAAAATATGTCCTGAATCTTGTTACGAAAGATATGATCAAAGAATTTTAAATATTGTTTTGGATATTATGTTTCTGTAGTGGATGTGCACCTATTCTTTTTCATGCTCTTTTTGCTGTAAACTTCAGCGTAAAACATGTTAACCGATGTTCTAAAATATAAGCTGGTGGTTGTGTCTCGATTAGCTGATCTACAAGATGCAGTTTTCCCTTGAACCAAAACATTCTTGTGTCATTCTCTGAATAACTGCACATCCCACAAAGCCAAAAGAGGCAGAGAGATCAGTTTCTTTGCATAACATAGATCTACCGTACAAAAACACTATGGTACCGTGGAAAAGCCACAGATTTCCTATGCAACATACATACACATTTCCGAGTCTAGCACTCCTTCCTTCTCTAAGCTATCTCAACAATATTATGACAACATAGTTTTTAACTTTTTGAGTGTTAAGCTCATGGCTGGGCAGCCACCTTTTCAGACTGCCTGGAGCCCAACAGTATCCAGAGGCTTGCACGTTTAAGGTGAGGTTTAGCATCTGAAGTAATTTAAAATGATGTAATTATATCCAAGAAACAGGATAGGAACCAATTTAGTTGGTTAAACTAGGGATATGAAACAAGAAATGTAAACAAAGGATAAATGTGTATTTTTCTCAAGTTTATAAAACAAAAAGTATGTATGCAGCTTCAAAAGATGCAGGAAAACAGAGGTTATATTACAGAAACGCCTTGCTGTGGTTTTGCTATATCCAACCTCGGAGCAAAAGGAGGCAAACAATTTCCATGACGGCCAAACTGTTCTCAGTGAACATTTCCTTCTCTCCTAGCACGTAACCCTAATCCTGGCAAAGTTTAGTAACAGGCTCTTCTGACCCTCTAAAAATAAACTCCTATCAAGAAAATGCCACCGCACCGAAAAAAAGGTCCAGTTAAGTCATAAAAACCAATCCCCAGCATATGACAGGAATAGCATGCTGTTTTTTTCTTGTAGTTTTAAGATGAACTTTTTTTTGTGAAAAACAAAGCAATACCAATATTATATTAAACCAAATGAGTATATGAATGTATCACATACACCTTTGAAGTTTTTCAGCCTTTCAAACTATATGTATGTATATTCTTACTTCCCTCTGTACTTATTCAGGAACTAGCAAATACTTCATAAAAAAATAAAAAATCAGTGGGGTGCTGGGTAATTCAATATTTAATTATGTAAAACCATCAGAGAACAGATATAGAATAGTACAAGATTATGGTAGAAAGAAGAGTCTCACTCTCACTGTATCTGCAGAAAGATCAGGTTTCTTACGGTTTGTGATAGACCAAAGACAACTTTTATCCATTGGGATTCTTGGTAAATTACTGATACAAATCCTGCATTAAACCAATTGGTACTTAATCTGATTGCCATCTTCCTGTAAAACATATTTATGCATTTGTCTCTGGAACTGATTTTCTGTCATTTGACTTTAAAACCTTTTGTAGTAAAAGAAATGTACAGAATTAAGTTAGCTGTCAGGCTCTACATTACAGCAGTTTTACCAGATATGAATACAATGTTAAAAATAGAAATCATCCAGGCCAAATTAAAAGACATTTCCAAGACCTAATCACGTGCGTGATGACTAATAACATGCAGGAAAACATATTTCCAAACTGAAAACAGGACGCTGCCTATTTTCTGTGTTGCCATTCAACAGTGATCTATTGTGAAATTTCAATCTGAAAATACCATGGTCCAAAACATAGCCCCAGCCAAGATGCAGAGTGCAGAGTGGTGGTAGGAACCCTGGAAGAAAAGCTTGCTCCGGTTGATGAAAATTATTTTCTGTGATGCATTTCAACAATCGAAAGCTGTGTTTCATTTGTTCAGATTTCTAAAATTACACGAAGTGCTTTGAAGTTGAATATATAGAAATGTAAAATGCATAGTTTCAGGGCCTAAGATGCAAAATAACAATAAAAAATAACAGATAATTCCATAAATAAAAACAAATAGGAGAAAACATCACTTGGGAAGATACTTTCACTTTGGTCATGAAATAATGGATAGATGGTTCCATAAATGAGAATCTAGTCAACATAAGATAGGATTTTATAAACCTCTTCAACAAATTGAATAAAAAAAACAAGGATTTGGTTGAAAACGTTTATTTGAAAAATACTCAACTGCTTTTATTACAAATTTTTTTTAAACTAATTTATATACATATACTAGACACACGCATACTCTATGTGTATTACTATAATGAATCCATAGTATTCTACAAAAACTGACCTAAGGCTTTGCATTTCCTGGATATAATAACTTTTTTTTTCTGAAATTGCCAAAAAATTAAGCAAGTGTAAGAAACATTATCTCAATGCATTGCTAGCAATTTCTTGTAGACACTGTTATTTACATTACTGGAACAGGTACCTCTTCTACTAGTGGTTGACATCAACTGGCCACTGCTGTTACTATTGTTAGGATCAAAAGTCTCTTTACAACTGAAGAGACTAAAAAGTTGCCTCTGATACTGAGAAGAAGCATAGTAGTAAATAAAGGGATCAATGCAACAACTTAAGCTGCTGATGCAAACACAGAGTAGATAGGCAAAGTAGAGGTACTCTAAGCTGTTGTCATAAGAAAAATGCACATAATGAATTAATAAGAGGACATTTGTTGGCCCAAAACAAATGACAAAAACAGAAAAAACAGCTACACATAAGAGCAAGGCACGTTTCTTCTTACTTTCTTTCGCAACAATGCTAGAACTACTAAGACACCGAATGATACACAGGTAACAGACAGTAGAGATTATAAATGGCCCCACAAAGAAAACAGAAGAGAAAACGGAGAAGAAATGGACATAGTAGCTGTGAAGTTCAGATTCGTTTAGCACATCATGACAGGTAGTTATATTTAACTTGGGTATTTCCATAGTTTGCTCCCTGATGAGAAAAGGCACCACGCCAGCTATGGCCACAAGCCATATGATGAGGCAGGTCAGGGAGGCGCGTGTCAGCGTGCGCCACGACAGGGCGCGGATGGGGTACACCACCGCTAAGAAGCGATCGACGCTGATGCTCGTCATGAGCAGGATCGAGCAGTACATGTTGCAGTAGAAGGCAGCGGTGACGAAACGGCACATTCCAGGTCCAAACATCCAGTTGTTTCCAGAAAAATGATACACAATCTTGAAAGGAAGCACACTCACGAACAGTACGTCCGCAGTGGCCAAATTCAGCATGTATATTACTGCTGGCTTCTCAATTTTCATTTTTCTCAAAAACACAAGTATTGCTGTAATGTTCAGAGGGAGACTCAGCATAACCACTAACGTGTAGACTGCAGGAACAAACTGTGTCAGCCATGGACTGGTGAGGTAACTTTGTGTGTCTGCTGATACTGTTTGTTGTCTATAATTTCGAGACGAATTAATCTGGCTGATGGATCCTGATCCAACTTCTGTGACATTTTCAGTTTCATTCTCAAGGTCTTCAAAAGGTATAGGGTCATCATGGTTATTCCGGTTAGACATTACAAAAGTTCTGCCCCTCATTCTGCTGTTGTTATACATAATAGCTGAAAAATCAAACAGTATAAATATTAACATACCAAGGGGAAAGTAAAATATACCACAAAAAAAGTAAAGCTATGATGGCATTAGCAACACAAAGCAGTAAGGTCGATTCCTTACTCAGAGCATGGGCTCCTCACATGTTTTTCCATCTTTTTGTCTTTTCTGCTATTATAAGTTTGGATAAGACCCCCCATCTCTTGGCTTGTAAACTCTTCAGAGAAGGAACTAAACTCTACTTAGTAGCACAATCCTTTCTACAGTCTCTGTAACCTACTTTAGCACAAATACAGTGACAAAGTAGCCACCTTGTGCATTCTTTAACAGATGTTTCCTCAAGAAACACCTACCAATTGCATTACAACATCGAGACACGCAGCAGCATGCTTCAGTTTTTTATTGCTGACATGAATCAGACTTTTGCCTGCACCAAACCAATGGCCACATATTCCACAGAAGCACTTTCTCACAGTTCTTCTTCTCATAATACACATTGTGCAACCAGAACAACATTGGGGGCATTTATGAAACCTGCCACTAGCATTCCCTGGCTGTGCCAGTTTTCTACAGTGAGGGATAGCGACTGCTACAGAGAAGAAAGTGCTCAGAGGGCTTGAAGAGCTCCCCTTGTGCTTCTGCCCCACCTCAGCTCATGGTGCTTCATGGAAGCGGCAGGAGAAGGACTAGGGCCTCTCAGTCTCTGAGCATTAGTGTGCAAACGAGCAAGCACTGCAGAACCTTAAGTCACTTTCCATGAAAATTATTGACCTTAATTTGATCCCTTTCCTGACAGTGACTCATTAGAACATGAAAATACATTGCTGGAGAAAAATGATGATTGAGTTACTTTACATCAAACAGTTGACCTTTACCTTAACTACTGTTTATAACAAGTGATGTATAGTATTGCTAATAATTTGTTATTATCCTGAATTCTTGGAGCAAGCTTACTTACAAAATGAGTTTTACATAACATTTTTTACATGTTACTCCATTATCAAACTTTTAAAAGAGCAGAACCGCATTACACTAACTCTGGACAAGAAAAATATAAGTAATTTTAATGCAATTAAAAATCCCAGAAATTATACTTTAGGGAGCACCATAATCAACAATTTGTATAAGTGAAGAAGTTGTAAGCTCAGAAGTGATTCGACCTGTTACCACCTCCATAGAATATATTGTGGTAGACGATGTCTACATCTCGAGCTTAAATGACACACAAGGTGCTTCCCAGGAGTTAAGTCTATGTAAAAGGTATTAAAGCTAACTATCACTAGCATCAAAGATGAACAACTTCAAGTGCACCGTTTGTCACTTCACAATAGAGACGGCAGAAATTTAAAGGCTTTCATAATGAAAATTCAATTTGATTTTAATATAAAAGAGCATAGACAGAAAACTTTTTCCCCTTGTCAACACTGTTTACATGACATCATCTGTATAATGTTACACAGAACAATAATACACTTAATTACTATGCTGCAGTGCTGGATTCCTTTTGCGTCAGTGTTTATGTTGAAGGAGCCAGCAATTTGAGCTTTATATAAAGAAGGGAAGAGCATGAAATTATGTCTAATTACTTCAAAAGATCTTAATGGACCTTAACAATAAACATAAAAAGACCAGTAACAGCATACAGGCTTTTCCTATAAAGCGAGCTATTAAAACAAAGTTAAGAAACACAGAGTAGGTCTCCAGAAAAGAAATGACTTGAAAATTACTTTTTTTTTTTAACAGCCACAATTATGCTAGAAATCTCATGTAAGAAATGCCTTTCTTGAAGTTTGAAAGCTGTAGATATTATCTGTCGATAAAATACAATTGATTATAGTTTAAGTAATTCTAATAATACAAATCTGTTAAGAGAGCAAGATTAAAGATGGACACATAACAGTGTCCATCATAAATATTCAAACAGTCATCCTATTTTCACTAGGCTGTCATTCAGTTCCTGTGGAAAAGATCAGACCTCATGGATAATCATTATTGTTATGACTAATAAAATTCTCAACGTTGACATGAACAGCATTAATAGCGGTAGCAAAATACTTGTAAAACATAAATAGGTACAATTTGCTAGCAGCTAAGAAAGAACAGGTTAAGACATCCAGGTTTCATCCCAATGGCGTGCAGGCAGGACACTCAACTGCATACAGTCGAAAGTTCAGTATTATCAGTACGATACTCGAAATGCCTAAAGCTCCCTCTCGTTGCCTGTAGGCTCTGCCCTGAGTCTCCAATGAGGATCTAGGGAAGTGATGCAGAGATTTCAGTCCGTGGGACTTTTTTCATTTTAACAACCTACACAATGTCATTTGCCATGAGGTGCTACATTTTGTTGGTCTGCTTATCAGCATATGCACATTATGCTCATCCTAGAGAAGCACTACTTCTTCGTGGAGAGCTGTTTCACATTCATTTTACGTCTATTTTCACTTTTAAGAGGCTACTGCATGCACTATTGTGTGAAAACAAAGCTGAGAGCAAAAAATAAAATAGACAAGTTCCAGTTGGCAGATGGCCACACAAGTACCAATCTTGGCTCACAGAAAAAGCAGAGACATGTGGCCAGGGGTAGACACAAAAGCATAGGCTTTCATCTTTTGGCAATGGTATGAACATATAACAGCTCCAGCCAATCTTAAACATCACCCTGCATTTCCTGAGGGCCAGGGGGAAATTCTGAAGTGTCTCTCCACAATAATAAATCTAGCCAGCACTCTACAAAGCAACAAGGTTCATGTGCCAGAGGATATTTCTGTAAGGTGAAAAACTGAACATTAGGCTCTGACTCAAGCCAATTACAAACATCCTTTCTTATGTGCCGCTAGACAACTATTAATGCAGATTTATGAGCATTACTGATGACAGCTGCATTCAGACTGTTGGCTTATAATGAAAAGACCATTCCTTTTATCTCCGCTTCGGATAATCCTGCATTGATAAGCATCTAACCACTTAGTTACAGTGGACTGTAAATTAGTTAGTCACAGGCAGAGCGAGGAGTGGAACCCAGGCACATTTACAAACAAGGTGAGACACAGTCGTGTCCAGATATGTGTCCATATGGGCCAGATGGCAAAATACTTGCTTTCGTAACAACAAATACCATATTTCCTTGTAAAAATGTTTCTTTAGTCCGTATTTTCCTCAAAGCTCCTTGTGCACCCAAGTGATGTAGTAACCGTTCTGCGCATTTTCCTTAGGTATCATTTTCTCGCAAGCATCTGTTCGTCTGTCCTTTTTTTTTTTTTTTTTTTTTTTTTTGCTTTCCTTCCTAAGTGCGGGCAGGGTGGTCCCTGGCCAGTCTCCGTGGGCTGCCCAATCTCCAAGAGGCAGCAGGACATGGTGAGCAGCTCAGCAAAGTACCTCATCCCAGCCCAGCCGCCACTTTTTACAGCCAGACATTGGGTCCACTAGAGACCACCAAGGTGAGAACTAAGGCGAGTGAAGGTCCAGTAGCTGCAGGTGCTCTAGGACCAAAGTGTAGGTCTGGGGACAGAGCAGTTCATGTGTGAGGGAATGAAGTACGTCATAGTGGGAAGAGGGAATTATCTGGTACCGTGGGAAAATGACATTCCAGAGGGAGTGGCTGCAAGGAGAGCAGGATGCACATCTAGATGGTCAGGTTTCATTACTTTCTACTGCCCAGGAAATTAATTGCTTTGAGCTTCTCTTTTCTTAGCAATAGTAACATAATACATGAACTATTTTGATCACCACTTCCCGAGGAAGTAGCAAATAACAGTGTAAAAACATCAAAAAACCAGCATAATTGGGAATGATCTTTAATGAAGACTGTAATTGAAAAAGACAGGAAAGCAAGTCTGAATATCACCATAATACGAAAAAATTGTACTCAAAGGAACAATCTTATTGTATTATTAACTTGCGTAGTTTGCAGTTACTTACTTCCTCCTTTTTCTTTTTAAGGACACTTTCCTTAGATTTCCAATATGAAGACAATTATGGTCTCTTCATGCAGATTTGCCCCTCTACTAAGATGCTCTTTAGCCTAAATAATTCTCCCTCTCTGATATTCTCCTCGTAGCATGTCTACAAAGAGAAACTCTGTCACCTTTCCCCCTCATTCAGGAGATGGAATTTGCCAGGATCTGAAATATCCCCTCACCTGGCAGACACTGTTCCTCTGATCAGCCTTTCCCCCTACTTGGAACTTGAATTTTCTCTTCTTAGAAGGTATCCCCAGGAATTAAGTTATTCTTGTCAATTATTTGTAGAGGATCGTTATAGGATCCCAGCAAACACAACTCTGCTTTTCTACTTCTCCTTTTTTATTCTTTGTATTTATTTAAGGATGTATTATAATGTAACGGCTAGTTTATATTCACATGTTTCTCCTTTTGTTCTCCAGTGTTAACCTCAATTTAAAAAGAAATCTTTCCTATCTCTTAATGCACAGTCTTGCCGCTTGCAGGGGTGTATCCTACCAGAGATAGGGGGGGTTACACGGCAAGCACCATGTACAGGTTGTCTCTTACACCTCTTCCCTCAGCATCCCCTGTGCTCAGAGCTAGACAGACTGAAGGGCTCCCTAGTCACAGCAACTGCGCTGTTGTGTTTCTACTAATTTAGCCGAGAGCTTGGTGACCACACTGTTGGATCTGCTCTGTACGGTGGCTCTGCCCCAGCTCTGTGCTACCCGCACATGCGGCAGCTCCCAATGAAGGCAGGACCACCTCCAGCAGGAGACCCGCCAACACCTCCTCCAGCCTCGCTGCTTCTTTCCATGCCCTTGGCCACTGCCGGGTCAGCTCCTCGGCCCTGGGGCAACTCTAAACCACGCTTCATCTCTCCTAACCTCACTGTGGCAAGGGCCTTGCTGAAACCCAGGCCTTTCAGGTCTCACATTAGCCTTTAAAAAATAATAAAAAAAAACCTCTCTTATTGCTTCTATCAGACAATGTCTGGCTGATTTGGCTTTTTGAACACTAACATTATGTTTTAGCCAACCTCTTTATTGCTATACCTTTACTCTGTCACTGAAAGATTAAAAGAGAGTGCTCTGAAGTTAAAGAGGGCAGATACACTTTAAAACACGACAGAAACTAAGATCTAAAGCCCTAATTGGAGCTTAACAGCAGTACGCTGCGACCCCAGCCCCGCACAGGCCAGCGATGCTATGCACAGACAGGAGCGTTTGTTTCCCCCCCGAGCAGGAGGCTCCGGCGCGCGCTGCCAAGACGAGCAGCGCGGCGGGCGCACGGCGAGACCCTCCACCCGCCGCGCGGCCCCCTGCTTCCCCGCCGCTGCTAACGGCCGCGCAGCGCCGTTACGCGGCGCCCCCCGCGAGGCCGGAGGCGCCACT